>VNJO01012603.1:0-17252 GCA_008042535.1 Drosophila tani | reverse complement strand
GTCCACTTTGGATGGACCATTCTCCCTAAGGGCGAGCGCACACTAGCAGCTGAAAACTGAGCTTACTGCTAAGCTTATCGACGAGTTGATAATTTCAGAACTAATCAGTTAGCTGAGATTTTTTGGTCGCGCACACCCAAAGCTGAAACAGAAGCTGATGCTGATTAGAAATAAAATTAAATTAACATCGAAAATCGACAAACTTAGCTCGATCGTTTCTTTAGCAGCTATAGGATAAAGTGGTCCGATTCGGATGCAATTTTAAGTGTATAGCTCTATTTAAATTTAATGTAATGTAATTAATGTAATTAACGTCCCAGGGGAATTAACGTCCCCGGGATTTCAACGTCCCCGGATAATTAACGTCCTAGGAATTAATGTCCTCGGGTTTCTAACTACCCCGCAGAATTAACGTCCTTGGGATTTTAACGTCCCCGGAGAACTACCGTCCTCGGAGCATTACCGACCCCGGGATCTTAACGTTCCAGGAGTATTACCGTCCCCAGGATTTCAACGTCCCCGGAGAATTAACGTCCTCAGGAAATTAATGTCCCCGGGAAATTAACGTCCCCAGGAAATTAACGTCCCATGGGAATTAACGTCCCCGGGATTTCAACGTGCCCGAAGAATTAAAGTCCTCGAGGAATTAATGTCTCCGGGAATTTAACGCCCCGGAGAATTAACGTCCCCAGTATTTTAACGATCCCGGAGCATTACCGTCCCCCGGGAATTAATGTCCCCGGGGATTAACGTCTCCAGGCTATCTAAATGAAACTTATCAGATAGTCTTATTTCTATTGCAGGTAGTATATAAGTCGAAACGGTTCAGATCGTTCTATTATATCATATAGCTGATCTGCCCCGTTCCGACTTATGTATATACTTTCTGCAATAGAAATAAGACTATCTGATCTGCCAAGTTTCATTCAGATAGCTCTAAAGCTGAGAGACTTCACCGTTTAACGTTTTGCCTTCCTCTTCGCAACACAAATAAGTCCGCTCGTCAGCTGCTGATAAATAAAACAACTGGTTTGATCGACCAAGCAGAGCTGAACTTAACAAAAGGCTTTCAGTATGCGCACTTTTGATTGTTTTTTCGAGCTGAGTAATAGCAGCAATAAGTTGCGCTATTAGCTGCTAGTGTGCGCTTCACCTAAAGCTACTATATCTTATAGCTGCCCCTAGGAACGATCGATTTTCGATGTTAATTTAATTTTATTTCTAATCAGCATCAGCTTCAGTTTAAGCTTTCGGTGTGCGCGACCAAAAAATCTCAGCTAACTGATTAGTCCCAAATTATCAACTCGTCGATAAGCTCAGCAGTGAGCTCAGTTAGGGAGAATGGTCCATCCAAAGTGGACGGTCCGTCATTTACCATTGGCCCCGAAAGTTTCTATACATATGTACTAAAAAAATACAGAAAATATCGATTCTTAAGCTATATTTCGTAAGTTCTTTCCCTAAACCTTCTAACTCTACTCTAATTTATTTTTGATTTGAAATTATGAATATTTTTCTTAAAAAGATAAATTTATACTAGATCCAGCGCATTTCGTGGTCGCCACTGCATAATATACGATTCTTAAGCGATATTTCGTAAGTTCTTTCCCTCAACCTTCTAACTCTTCCCTAATTTCTTTTTTTTTTTTTAATTTTGAATTTTTGTTACTTTAAAAGATGAATTTAAACTAGATCCAGCGCATTTCGTGGTCGCCACTGCATAATGCGAAAATATATCTGCTCTTATGGGAGAGAATGTGGCAGAATGTTGCACTGGAACAGGGCTTTTAAACTCGCATTTCAATAATGTTACAAATCGTCGTAATTTATTTATCATTTTATGCTTACACTAAACACACATGGAGGAATATTAATACAATCTGATCACTTAGTAGCCATGCTGGATCACTAGAGTCTGGAGAACCTTGCGTATTTGGTGGCCGGTGTTCAGGCACGACTTGAGGCCCAGCGAAAAGGCCACCGACAGGATGTCTATGGCGTGCTCCTGCAGCAGCACCGACATCTCCGGCAGGTTGTCGATGGCCGTAGCCGCCACCGAGGAGTTCTCGTCCCGCAGACACTGTATGTACGCGTTGAGGGTGCACAGGTTGATGTCCGCGTTGCCGGGATTGTGCTTCAGATGCCTGATCAGGATGATGAAGGCGATGGATCGGATTTGGGCACTCGGCGAGAAGATCAGGTTGAGCAGGCGCTCGAACAGCTCGTTGATGAACACAAACCGCTTGGAGGTGAGGCACTCCAGCTCCTGCATGGGCCCCAGGACCACATCCTCGGTGTTCGACAGCTTGATGATCTTGATCAGGTCGAGGAAGTGCGGCGAAATGTCGGTGAAGTTCGATCTGCTGTACGAGCTCAAGGTGAGCACCGACGAGGAGCCCCTGCTGCCGCCCCCCATGGGAGTGTCCTGCAGGGGAGCAGGCGCCGGCGGCGGCGGATTCATGTCCATGGGCTCATCGACCACCACGACGGGGGGCTTGCTGCTGCTGCTGCTGCTGCTGCAGGCTTGCTGCTCATCCAGTTCGTACTCGTTCTTCGCCACCTCCTCGTCGTCCAGCTCCGAGGCCGAGGTGGACTTGTGCTGCAGCAGGGCCACCGCTTGGACGAGGACCTGCAGCTTGGCCAGCGAGGTGTACTTGGCGGCCAGCTCCATGAGGATGCCCACATACTGCTCGATGAAGAGCAGGGCGCTCGCCGGGTTGCAGTTGATGTAGGCCTGCAGCATCTGGACGAACTTGTTCAGCATCTGGTAGGCCTCCTTCACCGAGCTGTGGTGCTTGAAGAAGTTGAAGTAGCACGACAGCGTGTTCTGGATCTCCTGCTTGTACGCGTCCTCGAAGATCGTCGGCTGCAGCAGCTCCAGTGTGCGCAGGATCTGCACGAACCGGTGGAAGTGGTGCTCCTCCCTCAGAGCCTTCATGCTCATCTGTGCCCGTCCCTGCATAATCGACGACAGGACGCTCAGTTGCCGCATGAAGAGGAGGGGATGAGAGGCCGCCAGCTTGCGCAGCAGCAGCTCGGTGTCCGTCGACAGGGTCTCAAAGTCCTTCTTGCCCACCAGGCTGCCCAGGCAAGTGATCAGATTGTTAAAGACCTTGTCCGCCTGGCAGCCCTTCAGGCTCTGCAGCTTGTACGACTGCTCGCCGGACTTGCTGGGCCTGAGGAACTTGACCCGCGGATACATGATGTACATCTGCTGCAGGACCTGCAGCTTCAGGTAATCGGAGACGGCACTCTCCTCCACCTTCTCCATCACCCTGACCATGAGGTCTCTGCGCTTCTCCGTCAGCTTGAACAGCAGATTCATGCGCGAGCACAGCTTGAAGTCGTAGTTCTTGCTGTCCACCTTGCTGATCTCGGCGAGGCCCTCGTGCAGGATGAAGTGGGCAAAGGGCTCCAGCTCTTGGGTTTTCAGCAGGAAGAACGCATCGGGTCGCACGTTCTTGGACATGTACTTCTCCCGGCCCTTCCACAGCTTCGGATTGGTGGTCAGGGCCTCGAAATAGTTGAGAACGGTGGCATAGTCGTAGTCCCCGTGGAAGTTCCGGAACAGATACTCCGCAATCCTCTCGATGGTGTCCCAGTTGGTCTGGTGATTGATCAGCGACAGCAGGTAGAAGCGGAACTCGCTGCAGGACTGGGAGAACAGGAAGCGCTCCTTCATCAGCTGCGTGGACACAATCTCGGGGTCCACCTCCGACAGCCAGTCGATGAATAGGCCGTTGTGGAAGAGCTGATCGCTCTTGGACTTGGTTACTGAGATAACTTTGCAGTCCTTGGTGTCATCGAAGCTGTCGATGATGCCCCTTACGATCCGCTTCCTTGCCCTCAAAGCGTTGTTCGCCTTGAACTGCTGCACGTAGATCTCGCGGGAGTTGCGCAGCATGTGCATCAGACTCTGGTGGTAGAGCTCCGTCTGGCGCAGCATGAGGCTGGAGGCGGAGGAGGAGTGCTTGAAGATGCCAAAGTTCTTCTGCAGCGTGTTCTCCAGGATGTGGTAGTTGTCGCTGTGCAGCATGCAGCTGAAGAAGGTCCTCAACAAAGTGCAGACATTGCGGCTCATGATGATGGGCCTGTTGTCGCACCCAGAAGCTATGACCTCGCTGATGGCCGCCACCAGATCATTGCGGTTGCTGCTCGTGGGATTCACCACCAGCACATCCAGCAGCCGCTGGATCAGGGATCGTCCGGCACTGCGGCCAATACTACTCAGCTGATCGGGCTGCGTGAGTATGGTCTGGGCCACTTCCTGGGTCGGTGGGCAATGGCTGGCCTCCATGGGGTTGTAGTCCCCAATCTCCACGGTCTCCTGGATCACCACATTGATCCTGGGCA
This sequence comes from Drosophila tani, assembly GCA_008042535.1. Taxonomy (NCBI): domain Eukaryota; kingdom Metazoa; phylum Arthropoda; class Insecta; order Diptera; family Drosophilidae; genus Drosophila; species Drosophila tani. The sequence goes on along the minus strand of VNJO01012603.1, from coordinate 12,899 downwards.
GATCCGGCACCGTCTGCGAGTGCGAGTGCAGATCCAAAGCCTGGACAGTGTAGTGGCCATTCTTCGCTCCGCGCGCCTGCTGAATCTCAATGAGCTGCGCCAGATAGGCCTTGTTCAGGATGGCGTTCTTCACCAGATCGAACTGCTCCAGCACCGCGGTGTCCAGCATGGCCAGCAGCTTGGACATCGAGTTCACAGGCGTGCCAAAGTTCTGCACGAACAGCACAATCTGATCCGGTGTGAGGTCGTTGAGAGCGGCCTCAATCAGCCTGTCCACCGACGAGCGGATCATCTTGAGCTTCAGCCAGTCGGGCAGCAGCTGCACCTGCTCCTCGGGCATCGAGGGAAGGAAGGCCACGGGCGCAGGCCGCCCGGGGGGGAACCAGTAGTCCAGAATGGGTATGGACTCGGGCATGTTGCTGTTCGAGTAGGTCAGCAGGATGATGAACGCGTGAATGATGTTGATGTGGAGGGGCAGCTGGACGCCGTCGTCGAACTGGACCATCAGCAAGTCCGGGTACTCGGTCCACTCGTACGGCTCGTGGAATTCCCTCAGCTTGATGATGTAGTTGTTGAACATGACAAACAAGCACTTGAGCGTCTGGATGCGATTCTCGTCCGGCACATAGTCGTAGTCCTCCTGCGAGATGATAATGTGCTGGAACATTGTGCTGCGCTCCACGATCAGCTGGGCCATGTCAATGACATGGTCCAGCATCTCGTTCACCGGATCGTTCAGCGTGTGGGCCGTTATAAACTGAATGTAGGCCATGATCAGCTCCGGGCAGTTCTCCACCTGGCAGGCGGCCCTTAGCTGGGGTATAATAAACGGCTTCACCTCGTAGAAGTGCGGTATCAGCTGGATGGACTTGAGCAGCCACTCGTTCTCAAACTCCGCGTCCCCCGCGTGCTGCTTGAAGATGATCTTCAGCCCCGACAGCGCCGCCACCCGCGACTGCTTTACAGTGGATGACAGCCGCCTAAAGATGTAATCCAGCAGCTCGCAGACAATCTGATGGCTCAGGCTCCCATCAAAGATCAAGTTCCTTAGGAAGTTGACCAGCTCCGCGTCGCGACTGTTCTCCTCGTTGATAATCTGCGCATTGAAGAGCAGGAACTCGCACAGACACTGCACCGGCAGGTGGCTAAAGTCGCCCTCGCTGTTCTGCACGAGGTCCGAGAGCCAGGGCATGGACTGGGTGGTGCCCTGCCGCTGGATAATGTCCAGCAGCAGGTCCGGCTTGCGGCACCGGCAGAAGAGGTGGCCCAGCTTGTATGTCTGATTGAGGAACTTTAGCTGATCGAGCACCATCGAGGGCACCTTGCGTGGCGTGCCCATGGGGTCCATTAGCATGAGCTGGGTGATCAGGATGGCCGTCTCCTCGGTGATCACGGCATGCGGCGAGGTCTGGGCCGCCAAATACGTCTCAAACTGCAAAATGTGGTCCCTCTCCACGGTGATTATCTGCAGCTCGTCCTTGTTGGCCGTGGAGCTGTTGTTGAACTGATTGGTTATGCAGATCTCCATCAGCATCTTCATCGTGGGATAGTGGTCCCAGCAAAAGGCCCCAAAAGTGGAGGGATTGTGCGCCGAGATCATGAGCAGGATCAGCCAGGCCTTCCAGTAGAAGGCAATGATGGCCAGCTTGGGGGGCTCGTAGTCCGCCGGCAGCCGGATGTTCTCCGGATGGTGGTACTCGGACATGCTGAACAGAAAGTCAATAATATCAAACTTGTTGGCCTGCACCGCTGGGATGTTGGTGGCCTTCATGCCCGACACCCGCTTGATCACCAGCAGCAGCACATCGAAGGTGTTGGCTATGGAGAAGGGTATGTCCTTGGTGATCCCAATCAGTATGATGCGCAGCAGGGTCTCCTCGTGTATCGGGGTCTCGGAGATGATCCTCAGAATGGCACCGCGCTCCGGCTCCGAGGGCCATTGATCGCAGCGCGAATACTGCTCCGGACTGTCCAGCAGCAGCAGCTTGTGCAGCGCCTGATGGTACTCGGCGGCCGGGATCTTGAAGATGGAGGGCACCGTGGCGTACATCCAGGACACCGTGTCCAGCTGGATCTGTGACATCTGATTGTAGAGCTTTAAGAGAGCCTGATTGTTCTTCGTGTCCCGGTTCGTCTTTAGCGACAGGCTGGCCTCACGCGCCTGCGGCGTGGCCGAGAGGAACATGCACAGGCAGACAATGTCCACGGTAGAGTGGAAGATGCGCTCCTTGAACTCAAACTGCTCAATCTGAACCGTCAGGTCCTCGCGTTCGCTGAGAAAGGTCTTGCAGAACTTGACCAGATTCACATCGAAGCGCAGCATGCGCACCAGTTCCCTCAAGAAGACGCGCAGGGTGCGCAGGCAGTCGTCGCGTTGCAGCAGAAACTCCTGGTAGATCTCGGCCAGATTGGCCGCCGACTGATCGGAGGAGGTTTGGAACATGGTGGCTAAGGATAATGCCCATTAAAATAAGTCACTTTAAGGCCTTAGCAGGCCCATGATGAAATAACATAAGGTGGTCTCGTCGTGAGCCGAAGTTTTACGAAGTATCCACTTATTTCAGTGCACATTTGCTTGTTGACAGGAAAGGTTGTGTGCGGACGAATTTTTTCCTATTTTTTCATTAACCCTTAAGCGTCCACGCATTAATATGAAATATTGCAAATTTTGCTGCAAATTTATAACGGGAGTATACCATAGAGTATATGCCATAGAGTATGTCGCCGGCTATGTCATTAAAAGCCTAAGACTGAGTGACTGCTTGAAACAATCTTCGACATTATCTATGTAGATGAGGTGTCTCACGGGGGCCTTATTAAACCGTCTGATCAATTCAAAAATAAGCTCAAAGAGCTAGAAATAATTTTTTCTCATTATTCAAAAGAAAATTTTAAAGTAACAAACCATTTAAAAGAAAGATTAGTAACCGCAGCACAAAATGTAGAGCTGGATAAACTTGTAATTTCGTTTTACTTTAAAATAAGAATATCATTTAGAGTAAAGTTCTTAAACAAAAAATTTTGCATTAAGAACCAAAAGCAGCGATTAATTGGTAACTCTAAATTATTGAAAATCAAACTTAAAAAAAAAATCTCGTCTTTTTATTATAAGTGGCATATTCAAAGCCTACGGACATGCTAAGGGTTAATCAACAATCATATTGCCGCCTCACTCACACTCAATACGACACTCAGTTTACTATGTTCCTTTCACTCGCACTTAGTGCAAGCATACAATAAGTGGATGTCTGTTGCCGACGAAACCACCTTATGTTATTTCATCATGAGCAGGCTCTTAACTCACCCAGCATTCCCATGTTGTTCGGATTCCTGGTGTTGGAGAGCTCATTTTGGACCACCAACTTCATCACCGTGCTGAGGATGTCCGGCTGCAGGTATATCATCTCCTTGAGGCACGACATGTAGTGATTGATCAGCGGCTTTGTCTTGAGCCGCATCTTGACCAGCACGAGGAGCACCTCGTTGTCCTGCGTGTTGCGCCCCTTGATGTTGAAGCAGATGTACGAGAGCAGCTGCTGGGCGAACTTCACCAGCTTGCCGTTGTGTATCCACAGCTCCAGCCGGGAAATGCTCAGGCACCGCACCTCCGCAATGCCCGCGGTGCTGCACAGAAACTTGAGGAAGTTACGCGTGTAGTTGTCCTGCTGCTGGCGCTTGTTCAGCTGATCACGAATGGCATCGCTCACGTGCTTCTGCACGAGGGCATCGCTGAATCTGGGCTTGATCTGGGCGCACATGGCGTCCGAGATGGGCTCGGAGTCGGCGTTCAGGGGACTGGCATCGAGGCTCTGCGTCGAGTTGTCCCCGGAATCGTCGTCCAGAAGGACGCTGCTGCTGTCCCTGTGCGCCTGGCCCTGGGAGGGAATGGCCGTGGTGCTCACGTCCCACCGCAACAGGCTGATGTGGGGCGTGCGAGTTTTGAAGGCAGCGCATATATTCTTCACCAACGGAGCGCACAACTCGTTGTCCGCCCAATAACGCTCGTTCACCGCGTCGTCTATGTACGTGCGCAGCATGATCTCTGGCCACTGGGCCGTGTCCGCGAAGCCCCGGGCCAGCAGGTTGGCAAACAAGATGTGCAGATTGGTGTTGTAGCGCATCTTCACGTTCGCCTCCCGCCGCAGGACGGATAGCAGGGCGCTGGCCACAATATCTGTGCTGAATATGTTCGGCTGGAGCTTGGCCACATAGGTCAGAGCCAGGAGAGCGATGTTGTCCACCTTGGAGCGGGAGGAGCTGGTGGTCATCTGTTTGATAAGGCCACAAACCAGGCGGCCCACCGTCTCGCTCTCGTTGTGCTCCAGGGCCGCGAATGTCGCCTCGATTACGCTGTCTAGGTCGCACTCTAAGGCGAACTGTTCCCAGGACTCGCACTGGCTGCTGCCCGGGGATATATCCGTGGAGGTTGCGGCAGGTTCCTTCAGGCTCACCCGGGCTCGTTTGCTTGAGCTGGCGAGCGAGGAGGTGGCCTCTCGCTTTCTGTCCGATGATATGGACTTGATGGGTATGATCTTGGACTTGGAGTCATCGCGAACGCCTTTGGTGCCCAGGGCAAAGAGCTCTCCGCCCACAGGCGCCTTTTTCTGGGATCTATTCGATCCGCCGCTGCCTTTGCCGCGTTCCATTTTATTTTTATTTTGAGGATTACCACGAATCCACCGAAATGTGACCAGATTGCGAGGGTCATTTCGCCATGGGCAAAAACATTCAATTTGAAACAATGAGAACCGTGAAACAAAATATATTTAAGAATTTCATTTATCTAAAGCTCGCCACTCAAGTAATTAATTAAAAAAAAAAAACAGTTAAGAATTATAAATAATTTTTTTAACAACTTTAATAAAAAATGTGATTTTTTTTAAGCTGTTGCTGTTTTACCACCCAAGCGTTCCTTGCTTCTTTTTTTGGCTTTGCCATTAAGGTCACACTAAAAAAATAACTCTTAAAAAACATTTTCATAAACATAAATTTTTATGACAAATTTAATGAAAAGTTGCGGTATAAATTCTAAATTAAAAGTAGCAAGCCAACATGTTTCTCTCCATCGCTCCGCCTCTAATGGATTTCGAAGACGAGCTGCTTTGGATTAATCAGTCGAACAGCGAAAAGCTGGAGATATTATACGACAAATCGAACTATGTCACTCCCAATACCAAGCACCTCATTGAGCAGGCCTTTCTTCAGCCGCTCAGCCTCCAGGATCAGCACATCCTGTTCGATGACCTGCTGAAGCAGAACACGGACATTGCACGTCAATATGGACTGACCCCGGCCAAAGTAAGTTGAGCGTGTGAGGGAGGTGTCAACAGCAAGCTTTACCTACTCTTTTCAGCTACCTCTTCTGGTGGAAAACAATCCACTGATTTCCATTGAAATTCTATTAAGACTGATGATGACCACCGATATAACAGAGTATTTCAATATATTGGTTAATATGGATATCACACTGCACTCAATGGAAGTTGTCAACCGGTAGGAATGAATAAAATAAAAACTATAAAGTTAATCATTATATATTTATCCCATTCCCCTAGTCTAACCACATCGGGTCCCTTGCCCACGGAGTTTATTCATTTATACATTAGCAATTGCATATCCACATGCGAAACAGTCAAGGATAAGTACATGCAGTCCCGCCTAGTGCGGCTTGTTTGCGTGTTTCTTCAATCGTTAATTCGCAATAAGATTGTGAACGTTAAGGTAAGAGAAGTTTGAAAGTTTTTATTTTGTAAAAGATCGGAAAATATCGATGCGCTGAGAATAGACTTTTTCCCAGCTCTATCCCCAGTAGAGCTGTAAAACTATCGACGTTACTATCGATATTATCGATGGTGTTGTGCTCCGCGTCACTATCGATTGTTCTTTTTCACCATCGATATATCGCGTTAGCAGTTAATCAGTGAATTCGTATAAAAATTTACAAGTTTTTTCCAATAAATATAATCTTAAATTTGTATATTCTTAAGAGCGGACCAAAAACATTTTTATTTAATTTCCAATCATTAATATCAAAAACTATCTTTATAGAAAATCTATATAGACAGTAATTGTGATAAAATTTCTTTAATTTTTTTTATTACATAAAATCTTATATAAATTATGCCATTTAATTTGGTTTGTTTAAGCAAAGTAAATTTTTTAAACCCATTTTATTTTGTCGATAATATCGATATTATCGATGGTCTATCACTATCGAAAATATCGAGTAAGGGCACTATCGATGGTTTTACAGCTCTAATCCCCATTACTAAATCCCCAGACTAACTAGATTTGCATTTTTCAGGAATTATTCATTGAAATTGAAGCTTTTTGCGTCGGCTTTAGCAAGATAAAGGAAGCTGCTGCCCTGTACCGCCTCATTAAGCACTTGGAAACCGGCGAGAGCGGGGCCTTGTCCTCGAATTCCCTTGCCAAGTAGGGGAACTGACTTGACTTGTTACGTTTTACGCTTTAAAACTAGTTGATAATTAGCCAAAATAAAGATAAACGCCCTCTGTACATGTAAAAACAAATTCGCATTTAATAACTTAAGTATCTAGGTGTAGAGTTTTGTGTGTTGTGTGTGTGTTTTTATGAGTGAGAGTGAGTGTGAGTGTTGTTGCTGGCCGCCTCGTTGGGGTGAAAGTAGAGGAGGGGCTCGGCCGAGGGCTTGGGGAAGCGGCTCAGATAGCGTTCAAGTCTTAGGAATTTAATCGAAATCAGGCGCTTGTCGAACCACCAGCCATTGATCTCGTTGTGTATCATGCCGGCGTCCTCTTCGGTGGCGCACCGGATGTAGACGCAGCAGGACTGGATGTCCAGCTGCACGTCGCAGATCTTGCAGCGCGGCCCCACCTTCTCGATGATGGACTCCACGATGGACTGCTTCAGGTTGGCCTGGTCCACCTCCGAGGCGTCAAACATGTGCCTTATCTTCAGGCAGGGCGTCGGTGGATTGGCAATCTTGTTGGAGTTGTCAAAGGCGGGGCTCTGCCACTTCTTCACCAGGCCCACATCCTTTTTGTCCAGATTCCGGTTCCAGGCCATGGTGCGCAAGGCCTTGCCGTCCCGATTAACCATTCCGAACAGCACGCGGCTGTCGTTCTTCTCCAGCGCCTTCAGAGCCTTGTTCCAGGAAGACAGGTGCTTCGAGCGTTTCTTCACAGGCACAAACTTCTCCTGCAGCTGGTTTATGATCACCTCGGGACTCTCGTTCTGCGAACTCTGATAGATCAGCTCGTTGATGATGTCCTTCGTGAATTGGTCAACCGCCAGCAGGGCTTCCTTCTGCTTCACGCGGTACAGGACGACCGCAAAGTAGACGACAAGGCACCCGGCTGCCACCAGGATGAGCGTGCCGATCACCGTGAAAAAGCGAGTCATCTTCTTCATGACCACGCACTTGAGCGGCAGATTCGGTTCGGAGAGCTCGAAGTAGGAGGCGGCGTTCGGGGACTCGGACTCAACCACCTGGATCATCCACTGCGGATTCTCGGCAATCAGGTATTTGGTGGCCAGCATATTGGTATGTACACTGCCTCGGTGAATCTTTGGGTTGCCGACAACCAGGTCTCTCACGAACTCGTTGACCTCCAGAGTGGGCGACAAGCTGGCGTCCTTGCAGTGATGGAGCCTGGCCCGCTCGTTCAGGTGCTTGAAGAGCTGATCACTCAGGTCCAGGGCACTCGTCAGCGCATCCTTTCCTATGCAGTTGGCCCTCTCATTGGCCAGCTGCAGATCATTGGGATTACATAGGGTATATTTCAGGGCAGTTTTGTCAATGGGACTCTGCTCAAAGCGTTTGCCCACATACAGGACCGTGATTATTGTCAGGAAGATCAAGAACAGTGAGATGAGCACTTGCGGTATTACATATGGTCGGATGTCGGGGTTTTTGAAGAAGTTCTTGAGGTCCGCCCAGGATAATCGGGGCAGCAGCCTTTCGCTCCTTTGAGGCACCCGCGAGGCCTGCGTTGTGTATGGAACTTTCGTGTTGAATTTCCTCTGGATCGTCGAGTCCCGAAAGCTGAGCAGTCTGTTGACAACACCCCCGTCCGATATCTTGACCTTGGGGCTCGGCTTGCCATAGCTATTCGACGTGTCTATGGAGTACGATGGCAGGGAGCAGGATTGCTGCCGGTACTTGCCATTCCCCATGCCACCGCCCAGGCTCAGGGGCGGCGAGCAGTCGCCGTCGTAGTTGGAGGCCACCACTGGCGGCGGGGCGTACATCTTGGAGGCTGACAGATGCAGCGGACTCGAGTCGCACTCGTCGAAGCTGCGGCCGAAGGCTGAGGGACTCCGGCAGAGATCCACCTCGTTATTGTTGTCAATGCCATTGCCATTGGCATAGCCCGTCGTCGTCGGTGGCTGCGGGTACTGGTAGAGGGGGGAGTCTGACTGGTCCTTGGTGTACAGCACGTACTTGTTGCTGCTGCCGCCGCGCTTCCTCAGCTTATCGGCTCTGAGGTGCTTCTTCAGCTTCTGAATTAGAATTGAACGCGTTGTCTCGGTCACCGGGGTGCTGGGAAAGCCACTCTGAATTAGCTTCCTGTGCAGGTCGATGTCGCTTAAACTGTTCAGGCTTTCAGTTGACATTTTTCCTCGCTCTGTAACAAATAGAATTAAAAGAAAGAACATTAAATCCAGTCGCCTATTTAGTTTCAAAAATGCTTTCAACAAACACATTTCTGCACACATGCATACACAGGAATGTGCATATATAACTGCATAATGAAGCACATTTTCACGAGTTCTTGAAACTGAGAAGGGAGTATAGAATGGTGAACAAGTCGAGGTAAGCATAAAGAACATTAAACAAACCGATTTATCACGAAATTCTTTCTATAATACAACAAACATGGAGAAATGTGCGAAATAAATGCCGTTTACCAGGTCCAAACATACATACACAATTACACTGATATGAAAATGTTCAACAAGTTTGGCATCACTCCACTTGGTCGCTGTGCAACAAGGTGATAATTATATAAATATCAAACAAACTAACAAAATTTTAAGCAACAGTCTTAAACAACCATATTTTGATTACAAATTTATACGGCACATACTAAATTATTAAGTCAAGGGTGCGGCGAGAAAAATATGAAACAAAATGAAACTGAAATGGAACATACGGATTTTTTATTCACGACATCGGCTAAAAATATCGATAGCTGCAACTTTTGGCTTATCAATTATTAATGTTATTATTTAAGTTAAAATTTTAGTGCTGTTTTATTAATAACAAAAATAGCATTTAACTTCTAGCTTAAGCTCACACAAATTTGGTATACCGCTATTACATACCGTAAGTGGTTACAAAATTGTTATAAGGTTGCAATCGTATCCTATATCCTAATTGGTATTTTCACATAAAAAATATTTGTTCATTTTGGTCTAAAACAAATATTCAATTTATTTGGATTTTTTTTTTAATATAAATATTATTACACTAAATTAAAATTTTTAAGCTTAAATAAGAATACAATTTTAATACAAAATTAAGAGCTTTCATAGTGTTTAAAATTAACTAAAAGTTTCGTGTTTCTTCTCAACCGTTTCGAAAGTCAAGGAAAAATCGTTTTCCTACCACCTACCTATCGAAATTGGCTATTTGGAAAGCGATGGCAAAACTATCGGTGGAGGCCAATCAGTTTTCTTAAATTGTAGATACATTTATATGTGTTTGTGCTTTAAGAATTGAAATATTGTATGCCTTTTGCAAAGGTGCGTATACGGAACTAACCTGTTCGTTATTAATTGGAAAATTATTTCGGGCTTTCGTGCGTTTTTCCCACTTCAAACGTGTGAGCGAGCAACGAAAAGTGTGTGTGTGTACACACATATTTTGTAAATGCATTAGGACATATAGACAAGTGCATACACATACATACGTACAGGCGTACGGCGTATAAATATACCGAACGCTCGCCGCCGCGCCGCGCCGAAGAGCTGCGTGAAATAATACTTACGTGGGGATCTAATGCATTTCTCTCTCCGGATTGCAGGCTGATGCGAATGCCCGATACAATCTAGCACAGGCATGAATCGTAGGGGTTTGAACACTGGCAATACGATGACTTCTCAAGCAAACATTGACGACGGCAGCTGGAAGGCGGTCAACGAAGGCGGATCAATGCTGCCCGCGTCCAACTCGGCGGCCCTCAATCCGGACGGCAGCGGCAACCAGAGCGGATTTCCGCAGGGCGGCCTGCCGTACAACTCGGGCGGCAATCCCTATCCACCTGCCGGCCAGTCCTCGCCCGCCGGCAACCAGTCCATAGTGTTTCAGAACGCTAACCAGCCTGGATCGAATACACCTCAGTATACCTCGTCACCTGCTCCCTCGGGCTCATCGACACCCGGACCTGTTGGTGCGCAGAACATTCCCGGCAACTATCCGCAGTCCTCGACGGCGGGCAACTTCAACGGCCCCGTGGGCGGCCCCTTTGGGTCGCCGTCCTCGGGCCTGGGCCAGTTTAGTCGGCCAGCCAGCTCCGGCACACCGTTCAACAGCGGCCAGGCCGGCCACTTTTCATCACCCACGGTCTTTGGCGTTGGCGGTCAGTTTAACCCCATGCCGCCGGCGTCTCCCTTCGGCCACGGTGGCAACCACCCCATGATGGGTGGGCCGCAGCAGATGGAGCGGATTGACCAGGGCTTCAGGCGGCACAATTCCTACTTCAGTCACACCGAGCATCGGGTCTTCGAGCTGAACAAGCGTCTGCAGCAGCGGAACGAGGAGAGCGACAACTGCTGGTGGGACTCGTTCACCACGGAGTTCTTCGAGGACGACGCCCGGCTGACCATCCTCTTTTGTTTGGAGGACGGGCCCAAGCGGTACACCATTGGCCGCACGCTCATCCCGCGCTTCTTTCGCAGCATATACGAGGGCGGCGTCTCGGATCTGTACTTCCAGCTGAAGCACGCCAAGGAGTCGTTCCACAACACGTCCATCACGCTGGACTGCGATCAGTGTACGGTAATCACGCAGCACGGCAAGCCCTTCTTCACCAAGGTCTGCGCCGATGCGCGACTGATTCTGGAGTTCATGTACGACGACTACATGCGCATCAAGTCGTGGCACATGACCATCAAGGGACACCGAGAGCTCATTCCAAGATCCGTGATTGGCACCTCCCTGCCGCCCGACCCGATGCTGCTGGATCAAATCACCAAGAACATCACAAGAGCTGGGATCACCAACTCGACCCTCAACTATCTACGATTGTGCGTCATCCTCGAGCCCATGCAGGAGCTGATGTCGCGGCACAAGGCCTACGCCCTGAGTCCGCGGGACTGCCTGAAGACGACCCTGTTCCAGAAGTGGCAGCGCATGGTGGCCCCGCCCGGCAAGAAGGACCCGCAGCGGCCGCCCAATAAGCGGCGCAAACGGAAGGGCTCCAATTCGGGCGGCGCCGGCAACAATTCGAATACACCGCCCGTAACGAACCAGAAGCGCTCCCCCTCCGGCCCCAGTTTCTCCCTCTCCTCCCAGGACGTGATGGTGGTCGGCGAGCCGACCCTGATGGGCGGCGAGTTTGGCGAAGAGGACGAGCGGCTGATCACCCGCTTGGAGAACACGCAATATGACGGAACCAATGCCGTGGAGCACGATAATCACACCGGATTCGGCCATGCCGACTCACCCATCTCCGGTTCGAACCCGTGGAGCATTGACCGGGCGGGAGCTATTCCAGCCAGCCCCGGGAACGGGGCGGCGCCGCAGAACAACGCGAATATATCTGACATAGACAAAAAGAGCCCCATTGTATCGCAATAGAAGTTAATAAAATGCATAATATTTCGCTATATATAAATTGTCAAATGTATTTTCATACTTGCATGTAAAAATATATTTAAATAAAGCTTTCAAGTTTTAGGAAATGTGTATATAAGACATACATTACATGCATTACATTACATTACATTACATACATATAACAACTATATAGTTTAGTACTCCTAAGTCCTCTTATTCTACACACTATCTATTCTATCTATTATATAATTGTAGCGTACGAGTAATAATACTTCTGTTCTGTCTTGATCTTGACTGCCTTGCAAAAGTACTTAATGTGTTGTTTTAGTAAAACATAACTTTTAAGCACAACGCAACCAACCATTGAAAGCTCTCTTTATTTATTTACATGTTTTTTCGAAGGCTCAGCAGGAGCAGCAGCAGGTGCTGTGTTTTAAGGATGTTTTCTGTGTTTGATGGGGGGAGGGTTTCATGGATAAAACCATTCACTTCCAGCTCAAATCGGTCGACCTATCTTTTTCCATGCTGTTGGGTTATATCACTAAGCAAGAAATGCTTTCGAACGAATGCTTCGATCTCGAAACAGCCGAACGCACTCGGGGTTCTAGACATTTCGTTCGGCTGCTCTGGGGTTCCAGGCTCAGCCGTTTGGTTGATAGCACTTTTTTTTTGCTGTTTGACGCCTCTATATATTTCTTGCTTAGTGGTTATATGCAACCATTATAATTGCTGGGAAATTTGTCAATAAATACAATATACACATTTCTGGGCTCTCCACGCCTCTATAAACGCAATAATAATAAAATAGATATTCCTCCAGCATCTCTTGCGATGGCATAGCTTCGAATTTAGTTCGGAGTATTATTAGAGGAGCAGCAGGTTCTATGTATCAAGGATATTTTTCAATATTTTAGGGGGAGGTTTTATCCCTAAAACATTCTCTTCTAGCTCAAGTCTATCGACCTATCCAAAGCCACTCTATTGGGTTATATGCAACCATTATAATTGGTTGGAAATAATTAGTAAATACAATACATTTCTGGGCTTTTTGCAGCCTCTACGTTGTTCTAAATGGGTTGCCCACGACTCTATAAACGCATTCATAATATAGATGTGCATCCAGCATCTCTTGAGA
>VNJO01012601.1:0-25042 GCA_008042535.1 Drosophila tani | reverse complement strand
CATAATTATACAACAAACCTGCAGTGAAAAATCTTGTTAATTTCAAAAATTTTAATTTTGGCCACGAAAACGGGTCAAATTCAACATAGTGCATGGGATGCCCGGGAATCAGTTTAACAGAAATCATAGCATACTTTCCAGGGACACAATAATTTCCTGCTATTAAATATTATAGAAATAAACTTAAGCCTTAGGTTTGAAAAATTATTCCAATGGATTTTACTGTATTTATTTCCTTTCCCTGGTCCAAGTTACCTTTAATCCTTAAAAAAATATGAAGACCATAGAATACACGGCTCTATGCTCCTAAAAAATAGTAGCATACTTTATGGTGACCCATTACTTTCCCTAAATATTATATGAAGAATTATCTCCCCTTTAAATCTGGAAAATCCCTTAAACAGCTTCACATTTGATTTGCCAGCCTGTTAAGCAATAATTCTCAGCGTCGTCGCTGCTTCAGGATTTATAGAGTTCTTCGTTTCCCGAGTTCATAAATACAAGCATAAAGCTCAGTTGATTTTGGATTTCTTTTTTCGATTCTTTCTTTTGGCCTGGCCTGAATTATGGCCATAACAAATCTTCGCCCCAGTAACAGTCAACGTCACGTAGCAACAGCAATGGCAGCGGAAAAGTGGAAAAGCGGAAAAGTGGGCAAAATAAGAGCGGGCGACGAGGATCGACGAGGAGCCTAGACTTTATTGATAAAGGCATATAATTTATTTGAACAATCGACAAAACGCTTTTGTCAATAAAGCCAGATAAATATCTGGCATTGTAGCAGCTTTATGGTCGTCTTTTTTTTTTTCGTCATTCCCATTTTTTTCGCTCTTTGTTTTGCGGTTGCGTGACAATGGCTAGGAAGCGTGGGAGTGGAGGCAAAGAGGGGCGACAGAGCGTCCTGGTACTCGAAATCGGTTTATGGCCAATACAGTGAACACAAACTATATAAGGCTTGATTAGCATGTATGTGAAATAAATAAACAGGAAGTAACTGAACTAATATCGATATTTGACGCTAAAGTAGATACATAAATAGATTAATCGATATTATTTTTTGATATATTGGACCAATTTAACTATGTCAAAAAATAGTCTAAACTTAGTTAAAACTATTTATGTTTGAAATAAATATAAAGAGGCTATCAAAATCTTAGTTTTAAATATGTTTAAAAAATAATCGCTAAAAAAAGACAATTAAAGTTAATAACATTTTTCGAGTATGTTTTCGATATCGATAATAATGATATTTCAGTGTTAAAAACGATATATTTCGATATTTACAAATTTCGATAAACCTATCTTAAATATATTTCCCCACACCCCCTGGCTATAATTTAGAATAACTTATATATGCTGACTATTTATCCTATACTTTAATTTTTTATAAACTTCCTGAACCTTTTTTCGGTGAGTTCACTGCTTTATGAAATTATTTGTATTTTTCCCAAAGCTTAGTATCGAATAACTCCATATTTTGTATACTAATTATAAGTAAACAAATCACTTTCCTGCATATAATATTTTCACATTTTTCGCATCAACTGCCTGGACTTTCTACCACAAATCCACTGTAACCCATTGAGCTGCACGCATTCAATCCATTTTTTATCACTCGCTCTTTCAGTTGCGTAATAATGTCAATACTTAATTGAAATGTTGAGCCTTTTATAAATAAAAGGTCAGTTTTAATGAACAAATTGGTTTAATTACATTCGAGGTACGTTCAATACAAGTCAATGAATAATAAGCTTTTGTTCGTCGTTGTGCGAAGTTCAACTTGTACTATAACCAAAATGCTGACATCATATATATATGAAGGAAATATATATATGGGCGATATAAAAAATAAATGTGCGGTGGGGAAAACTGTTTGTTCCTGCATATGTTAAACAAGGAGATTTATGCGAATATGAAAACCGTGAAAGCACGGCACACGACACGTCGCACTATTTTGCAATTTTTTGCCCTATTTTAACGTGACATGTCAGCCTGGGGGCTTGCTCTGACTGGCTCCTGCTCCTGCTAGGGCTTCTTCGAGGAAGAAAAAAAAAGCCCAGCTCACTTGGCAGGCAAACATTATCGCCTACGTGAGCTGGAAACTTGAGTGAAGCAGCCAGCTGCCAGAGTCGAAGTTCGCCAAGTGTACAAGGACGCTGTGGGTAGTGTATGAAAGTATCCTGTATATGTATCCTGCGAGGGCGCTTGGCTTTCATCAATTTGTTAAGCATTCACACGTTGCACTGATCATTTTATTTGATTTTTATTTGATGCTACAAATTAGATGTTGATAGCGCCCTGCTCGGGCTCCACTTAAATTATAATTCTATTTCGAGTCCCTTTTTCGGGGCTTTCCTTTTTCCTTATCTCCCACTCCTGCCAGACCCTGCTCCCTGTCTGTGTGCTTGAAATGATTATTTTATCGCTGTTGGCAAACATTTGTAAGCATTTTAATTACATTAGAAAGCGAACACTTGAAACTTTGTCAACTGGCAACTGGCAAGCGCAAAAACTTACCACAGAAAAGCGTAAAAATAAACGCCAAGAAATTACGGCAACGCGACGCGAGACGAGTGGCCAAAGGATCGGGAGCAGGAGTGCAGCCCGAAATGGAGCAACTCCGCTGCAGTGGAAAACTGTCGCCTTGGCTATAAAGACGGCATGTTGTAAAGCCGTTTTCTGTCGCATTTTCCGCGTTTTCCTCGCCCATGAAAAGCTGAAATGCCGCTCTACCGCAGCGGAAAATGTCGCCCTTTTTGCCATTTGACGTTCCATCGATATATATATATATATATATACATACCTGCAACGAGAAGGAGAGAGATGGGGGAAAATATTAATAAAGGGCTTGTGCAAGGGTGTAACTGGTACAAAAAAAAATATATATCAGACATCTGACGACCTACCAGGGCCATTCGGCCAAGTTACGCAATTAACTTGGTTAATTGGAGTTGTCTGTAAAAGATATTTGTTCAAAGAATAACCATAAGCTTTAAGACCCTTCATGTCTCAGTTAAAGTAAGTAAGGAAAATTCTTTTACTCAGGGAAAAAAAAACGTTCGAAATAGTAATTTCCGCTTAGGTTAAGAGTCGACCCCACTACCCATTGTTCCACGTCTTTTGTAATTTTTTGTAATATTTTTTTCCTGGATGTTTCTACCCCAAATATTTACTATTATTTTCTATTAAAGGTTCTTCGTTCTTAAGCATGCAATTTAAGTCGAAAAGCAACTAAAATGTTTCCCAAAAATCAAGCATGTTTTTCTATTGTTTATAGGATTACCCAACTTTCTATACTTTTTTCTTTTTCCTGTTTTTTGAATAAAAACAAGGGCGCAGAAAAATGTAATTTGAAAACTTTTTGCTGCCCTTTTGTTGCTGGGTAAACAACACTTGGTCAGCGTTGTCCTTCCGCCCAATTTCCGCCCACATTGATCAGACCAGGGACTGTGCGTGTTCCATCAGTCAGCACTTCTTGGCGGCGGGTCTCTCTCTGTGTGTGTCTACATGGACATGGGCCGGAGGACACGACATGTGGGTGTTGTGGGTTAACGTGACACCGCGACAACAAACAAAATGGTGGCAGGAAAAGCGGCCCGGTTGGTTTAACGGCTGTTATCCTGCCCAAGGGGCTCGCCTCGGCCATGTTGTTGTTGTGTTTGCGTGACCCGACTTCCACAAATAGCCCCGTTCCGCAGTATTGATCCGGCTGCCGGACTCATGCTCAATCTGCGTCAATCTAATTCAATATGATTCCAGGTGAACCTTAATTGCATATGAATAATTACGATTGAAAGGCAATAATTAATAAGCTTGAATTACTTTGTACAAGTTCTTGAATAATGCATGACAAAGCCATATCCTTGACTGAATAAATAAGGTCTCGAAGCTAAGTCGTTGAAAAGGAAGCCCTCAAAGCTGTTCTTTAAGCCTTCAAAAATAATATTAAAGAGCTATCTTTAATAATTTCAAGTAGCATTTAGTAAACATTTAATTCTACTCAGAAAATTCATCTCTCCCTGGCTTTTATTCAATAATAAATATATTTCCGTGGCATTTAATCTTTTGTTGAATAATGCTTAAGCAAACATTTATTCTGATTGCAGATCAAGAGCAAATTGCGACAGTTCGTAGCCCATTGTGCGGAAGAACACTAAGCCATTTATAAATTTATGCAGACTAAACACAATTCCCATTGGCTGAAGACGACGATGACCGCTGCTGCTGCTGCTGCTGCTTTTGCTGCTGCCTTTCCTTGGCCAAAATGCCAAGCTCAAGTCAAGAAGAGTCAAGTGCAATTATAATAACTAACTGCAGACAGTCGAAAGCCAAAGCTAAAGCTCAATGAATGCAACCCGAGATGCAGAGACAGAGATACGGGGTTAGAGATACAGATACAAAGACGAAAGATTCGCATGGAGATGTGCGGCCAAAACTTGTGTGCAATTGTGCTGTTTTAATTGCTGGCTCGGACACGGACAGGGACACGGACTGCGACAAAAAGCGGGCTGAATGCTGAATGCTGGATTGTGGACTCTGTATTCCAGATTTTTTGGACAAATGAAACAGGAAATAATGGGTGCAGAAAAACGGAGCAGAATGAGCTGAGCTGAAGTTGAGTTGGCATTTCGAACTGGCGGAACCGTGCAGAACGGAAACTAAATCCAAAGCTGCATCTGAAGCTGCCTGGCTGGCTGGCTGACTGGCGAAAATAAAATTAAATTAAAAGTTTTAAACAAGTTTTCCATTATATGGCTGCACGTCGAGCATCGCATCGAGTCGGGGCAACTTGCCTCGTTCCCAGTTAGAAACATTAAAAGTTATGTTTCGCTGTTGTTTCGCCCGCCGCCTGCCTGTGTTTGTGTTCATATTTCTGATTTTTCGCCTTCACCCCTCGGGCTTTTAGCGATTTAACAGCCTCTGGTGTTTTTTCTCGGCTATTTAATTATAATTATTGAATTTTAAATGTCACAAAACTGAGCTTAGCTTTGCTTTGCTCGAGCGGAAAAGCAAAATGCGGAAACGGCCGGCACATTTTACCTGCCGCCGCCGCCATTGTTTAAAAGCCTTGTGCTACTTCCGTTTCGCCTCTCTGTGTGTGTTGTGTGTTTGTGTGCGTGATAAATAAATTATCAGTGCTGTTTTTGCCGTGCTCTAATTAAATTGCAGCTGATATTTGGTATCTAATGGACGAGGAGACCGGAGAGCATTATAAAAACACTGCTTTTGCCATAAACAAAATATGTTGACGTAAAATCCAATGGAAAATGGAAAATGGCACAAAAAATGCCTAAAGCAATAAGCCCGCTGGCAAACTCCATTTACAAATATAGATGCCAGCACTAATTTAATGAATAATAGTCAATAAAACAAATTTATGACTGAAATAAAGTGGAAAATATTGATGATAAGGAGTGTGTGTTGGAAAGTACTTATTAGTTATTAATTGGCGATTGGTTCCGGGTGTTATTAAGAGCAAAAATGTTAATCAAAACATGGATATTGCTATTAATTAGTAATAAATAAGCTTTAAAAAAGTTTAAGCAATTGTTTAGGCTTCTTAGAATTATATATATTGAAAACTCTTTAAAAAAAGCTTAATGATCACGGATTAAAGGTTCTAGAACTTATTTCCTAGAGAGCTTCAGCCTTCTGTGAACTATAAGTACTGTGCTTATATATTTAATCATGATTAATGGCTAATATTTCCGGAATTTAAGCCTTTTAAAAACCTATTAAGGCTTCAATTTATAGCCAATATATCAATGAAGTACAGAATTAAACAATTCTATTGTAATCCATTCTTCTCAGCGTTTAAGGGCCTTGCCTTAATATTTTCTCCATTTCATTTGTTCAAGGAGTTTCAGACATTATTGTTTTGTTTTACAATATTGTTGCTAACAATTTCTCCCTCCCTTCTTCCTCCAAAACCAACCAACAAAATGGTTAAGCTGCCAGCAGAATGCCGTCACTTAACTTCATTACGGCTGATGCCTGCCCAAGCCCATGGAAAACCCAGAGAGGAGGGAAGACCAAGGGGAAAAGCAAGAAAAGGCGAGGAAAAAGGCTAAGCTTTATGGCGTGCGTAATGCCGGGGTAGAAATGAGCGCACGTTAGCGCAAAACGTGCTAAAATTTAATGTTTCAGGTTCCGTTCGAATAATGTAAGCGAGCGCAAAATGAATGATAAACGAGCACACGTCAAATTCCTGGCCAGACCGAGCTGGGTTAAGGGCAAGGACCAAGGACCAAGGACCAAGAGGACCGAGGACCAAGGAGCCGTAACAGCTGCCGGAGCAGCCGAGAGATGCTGGTTATATAAATGGAGCATGAAAAAGCCAAAATAACAAAGCGACCAAGTGAGTTGCACGTTTCCTCGGGATGAGAGACATCCTCCGTCCCGAATTTTATCCCCTGTCTGCTCCGGGGGGAAGCATTGTTTACTTTCAGTAAACATTCTCAGCGTTTTTAGAGCCATTCCGCCGTGTTTTTGTTGCTAAATTAGAATTATTGAAATTGACTTTAAGCCCCATAGCTTCGCCTTGGATTGACATTAGAGTCAGCTGCTTTTATTGGGCTTACTTAAGCTCCTCGCTCGCCTGCGAAAAATAATAATAAATTATACGGCACGGCGGAGCTTTGAATGATTAAACAAATCCTGGCCAAAAAGGTGTGAAAAAGGCCATGAAGGACAGCTGGTCGAGTGTAGAAACCTAGTCGGAGGCTTGATTACTGCCCGCACATGTTATCCTCATACAGGATTTCGGGAAATGGAAATGGAATCACAGGCATAGGGTTACTTTTTCATTGTTTGCGGTCTGCATATTTGACTGCTGACAGCTGTCTGGCCGAGGCTTATGACTTGCACTGTACACCAGAGAGAGACTGAGCGAGGGGACAGCCGAGGAAGGCCGGGAAAAACTTTTTGGCATGTCTACGCTTTTTTCCACGAGGCCGCATCGCGACTTTTCTGCCGTTCACGCCGCATATGTTTGCATAAAATGCAACTGTGGCATCAGCACAGGCGTCAAAATGAAAGATAAATTCTACACACACACACCGAAATCATGGAATAAGAAAGTTCAAATCAGAAAACATAAAAAAGAGATAGAGAAAAGGGACATTTTCATAAAGATATTCTGCACAACAAATTTAGTTTTTGTTTGCAAAAAAAGGTGTCTCTCAAATAATTTAAAAGTGAATTCAAATTAAGGTTAAGTTACCAAATTGGAGTTCCAGGGACTTTTATAATAATTTTTGTTTTAAGGTTTGTATTGGAATATGTGAAAATCCCTAGAGAATTACTAAATTATTATATATGTTTATAATCAAATATTGCTAGAAACATTTTGAGCAATACCTATTGAGGTTGTCAACTTATTACTGTTACGTATGTTCAGCAACTTGACCAAATCGACTCATCTGGTGATGCTGATTAAGAAAATTCTGAATTTATTGAAATGCTTCTTAAAAAGTTAAAATATAAAAAGCTCTACCATTCGAGAAAGTAATTCTTTTAATTTCCCTTTCAGAACCACGAGCATTTCTCATAATTTTTCATCCTTTTTCGGGCACTTACTTTTCGGAATGCAATTAAAACTTAAATTTATATTTACTGCGCTTTAAATATTAATTAACCAAAATGTACACACAGCCTTATATTCGGGAGGTCCCACGACAATGACAAATTAATTGATATAAAGCATTGGCACATGCCACCCTATATACATATAGTACATATGCCTCTGTACATCGATAAATCAACATTGTTAATAACCAGTTTTAATAGTTTTGGAAAGTCATAAATATGAAGCGAACAATTTTCTTTTTGTATCGTATTAATTTATATGTACGAACTATGTGTACTTGCAACTACATATGGGCCAATGATTTATGGCAGCACGAGACTATACTCTCTACACTGGTCGTATTTGTATAGGCGAGTGTAATCGATCAATTACGAATGGTGTTTCATTTCATTAAGTCCCAGCAATGCGGCTGGAATATAACAATTAAGCCACCAGCAGGCAGCAGCCAATCAATGGTTAACTCCTGTTTTAACCAGACGAGGGCGGGTCCGGCCGACGGTCAGACATCAGTCATCGCATCACCACCAGAGGAGAATGAAGACAAAAACATTGCCGCTATCAATGCTGACCAGACTGTCTGTCCATCCTGCCGTTTTCCCCCATTTTTCCCGCTCCATCGAGGGGGGGATAATTTTTCATTTTCATCCCGACACCTTTTTCAATTTCAGCAATACAAATGTTTGAATTTGTGCCGCTTGACTGACTTGACCGACCAAGGCTCCTGCCCCAGACCCACAGTCTGGGCCATTTTCCTGCATTTTCATTCTGCTCCCGGCCCCCGGTGGGCCGAATTCAATAAAAATTCAATATGCAGCTCGGAAAAGTCATTTGAACATGGAGCCAGGTGATTCTGGTGCTCAGTTTTAGTTACACTTTGAGGAAATCTAGGTTTTTTCTTCTTGCAAATTTATTAAAAGAAGTAATTAAATTTTGAAAGAATTTAAGAGAAAGGCTTTACATTTTTTAAAATACAAGAGATATTCATCTCCGGCTGCAATAAAAGTTGCTTAACATGTTTATATTTACATTTGCTTATCAACATTTGTCAAGCAACATGTTCTTGTAACTTCCATTATGTTTTATTGAATGTTTACGACCCTATACTCTATAAGTTATAGGACTTTGTCGTTTCTGAGCATCTCTTCTAATTTAACCCACGAAGATGTAAGTATCG
The DNA here is from genome assembly GCA_008042535.1 of Drosophila tani. Lineage (NCBI taxonomy): Eukaryota > Metazoa > Arthropoda > Insecta > Diptera > Drosophilidae > Drosophila > Drosophila tani. The sequence continues at coordinate 16,280 of VNJO01012601.1, read as the reverse complement.
GGTATCGAGGTTAGATTTCTAACTTGTTAATCATAGCATTTGCTATGAAAATTCTAAAATAGCGTGGCAAATCTGTAGCTATTTCAAGGATCATCTTTATTTTGAGAAGCTAGGAACTTATGTAGCCGAAAGGCGAGGAAAAAGGCTAAGCTATCTTTAACTTAACCCACAAAAATGTCAATACCGGGTATTTATAATAACTTTCTTACTTATAATTTTACAGCAGTCTCTATAAAAACTATAAAATAACGTGGCAAATCTCTAGCTATTCCCAGGATCATCTTCATTTTGAGACACTAGGAACCAAAGTAAGCAAAAGTAGCCAAACTTTCCCGACTTATCACACTTAATACTGATTGGCTTAGATGAAGTTTTTCTTTATGTGCACAGGTTCGTTTTTTGGGTGGGTGGAAGCCCCTTTTTGTGTTCTTTGGAGAGTGTGACATCTAAACGAAAATTCCGCACGAAATCGAGGCGAGGCGAGGATGGCTGTGGTGTTCCTAGGGGGATATTCGGATCGAGTGCAGCCTGAAGCGTTGGCTCAGCAATCAATATGAAGCAGCCACTTGTTTGGCTTTCTTAGCCCCGGCCAAAGACTCGAGGCAAAGTAGCTGCTACCAGCTTTTTAAGTCCGAAGAGGTGGCCTCAAGTGACCCGCTCTCCCCTATCCTCGCTTCATGTATCTCAGATACTCGGGTTCGCCCTTCGTCGCTCCTTCTCATAGAGTTTTGTATTTTTAGACCAGTCTGGGCCTGGGTGAGCGAAGAGCAATATTGCAGTTTTGGCTCAAGTTGCTCCTGCTTCTTCTTGTTATTTATAACTTTTTCTTTGCGCGTTCAGAAAATATCAATTGAACACGTTTCCACACACACACGAGGAGCAAAAAATATGAATTCCTCCTCAAGTTGTCGAGCTAAGAGTGCACTTGAGCTGAAAGTACTGTGGGGGGAACCCGAAAGAGAGAGTGCGGGACCGGAGACAGAAACAGCGTTGACAGCGGAAGTTTTTTGTTTCCCGGATTTTTCCACTTTTTCTCCATTTTCTCCATTTCATATTTAGTTACAGAGAGAGAGAGAGGAGAAAGCGAGGAGAGAGACTTTGGCTCGGTCATGCCTTTGTTACAGTTTGCTTAATTGCAACGTTTTGTAACATAATTGCGGGACTGCCGTATCCGCCAGATACATTCTTTCGCTGCATCATCCTTTTGTCCGCCTCAAGTGGCATTTTAACCATACCTTCTTCCCTTCTCCCTTATCACCGACCCAAAAACGATTGTAGATTGCGCACATTTTCAGTTCGAACCTCGGAATCGAATGGCAGCCAACAATGGGCCCATTGATTGGCCGGCGAACACGTACGACGACGGAGGACGGAGGACGTAGGACCTGCGACGGGTTCATTAAAAACGCGACGCGCCTGCAAGTAGGCAATGCCACGATACTCATACACTTTCGATGCTTACAAATCATAATTAGCGCTGCGGCCCTGCATAATTAACGCTATCAGCGAGCGAGCACATTATTATGTACGATTATTATCGGGCCTTTTTTCGGCGGACAAAGAGTGGGGGAGCTGTGCCGGCATAAAAGCTCACTTAGTATGCCAGACAGGCGGACGGAGTCGAAATCGGAGGCGGAGACTCTTTGCCCGTAGGCAGCTGCCAATAAAAATATACACCCGCACGCTCTCCTGCATTGCCACCAGCATCAGCAGCCCCATATCCTTGGGTTTAATGGAGTTCGGGAGAAGGAGGCGGAGGCTGTGCGGCTGTGAGGCCGCCCCCGCGACACGTTTTTGGTTAGGTTGGCATATGCAAATGACTTTGGCGCCTGGTGCGTCATTATGCGTATCTCCCAACCCCCGCCATGGCGTCTGGATTCTTTTGGCTACTGATGGTGCACGGTGAGAAAAAATAGATTGCAGAATTTGGAAAATGCAGCTGATTTTTCAGATTTAATGAAATTTTTTAAAAATAAATTTATAAGTAACTTAATTTTTGGTTTCAGCTTAGGGAAGTCCAAAGCCTGGGCTCGCGAGTTAGCACATTTCTCTCTCCAGCCTCTGTCGGCACACGCACAGTATGAACAGAATGCATACAATGCACCAGTGCTGTTTTTGTATTCAGAACTCTACAAATGTAACCTCTTTTCTCTCTCTGTATATACAGGGGTGATGGCGGGTAAAGCGGGCCCAAATGAAGGTAATGGCGTCAAATTCAAATCGCGTCTCATATGTTTTACTTTTGTGCGCTAATTTTATGATCATTTTGGCAGGGCAAACGGGTGGGATGCCCGCTGTCAGCCGGGGAACATCTTCCTTCCTCTAGTCCTCCCAACCAACTCCTCATCCCATTCCCCGGCATTTGGCATGTCACGTGTAATTTGCAGCGACCTTTTCTGCCCCCTCTACCCCTCCTCAGCCAGTCAGGCGCCCCCCTGGAATGCCAATGTGCTAACGACCAATTTGGGGGCTCGATGCGAAATGGGCCTAAAAATACGTAAAGTCCTCTCCCAGTGTCATTGTTGCTTCCCCCCGTATTTTGAATATTAAATTAAATGTATTTTAAAGTGAGCTTGGGTTTCAGGTTGCTGAAGGAATTTCGTTCTCGCATTTTTAATTAATACATATTTTATCAAGCATGCTGGGAATGTTGTTTATTTTTCTGCGGCCGAAACAAAACACCTATAAATACAAGGACACTCGAATGCCAGAAATACCATCAGGCTTTTTTGCTCAATAAATAACTCAAACTTGAATGCTGTGTGCATTAGAATTTTGATTTTATGGTATTTCCCCTAACAATAAAATTAAATAATGCACGAAAAATGGGCAAAAATGTGGCAGCCAATCGAGCGAATCTCCTGGGCAGGACGAGAGAGTAAGCACACACATATCCTTTGTGTTGCATAACGTTTGCTCAGTCGGGTTTCGGGCATTAGTTATGCAAAATGCGGCCAGCACAGGTACAGCAGGTACAGCAGGTGGGGAATAAATTAATTATTGAGCCCGCAGGCTAAATGGATACTGAAAAGCTGCCCTCTCTAGCTCTGCCTCTGCATACGGTTTTAAATAGCGCGACAGCTTCGTAAAAAACAAAAGCCAGGCCGCACTCGAGGGCCTGAAACTTAGACACAGGCCCGAAAACACTCGACGGACTATGTGGGGGATGTGTGTGTGTGGAAAAAACGCTACAATTGCTGACTAAAAGATGAAATTCTACATTTTTAATGCGCCTCACCTGACACGCCAGTCGCCTGTGTCAAGTCGAGGCAGGTACTTCAGCAGGACACACACACTCACACTATGCCATACGTACTTGTATCCACGCAAAACAATGCAGAAAAGGATCCAGTTGACAGGACAGGATGGGCAGGGGCTGGGACTGGGTGGAATGCAGAAGGACTCGGCGCGGCTTGTTAATTTCAAGTGGCATGTTAACTTTCTGACATTAAGTTGGCATTTCATGTCAACTATGCAGCCGTTGTTGAGTGCCTCCACGCCGTCACCGTCACCGTCTCCGCTCTCTTCAGCTATCTCCCCGTGTGTGCCAGTGTGTGTTACATGCGGAAAACGGTGTTTAGCAAAATGCCATCATTATGTTAATTATAAATGCAGCCCCGGCAACGCCGCCTTGCCTCAAAGCAGCTTAAGGAGGCGACGGAAACAGGACAAAACGCCATGTCTGTGTGTGTGCGCCTCTGCGGCAGTTACACTTCCGTTTCCGGTGCCAACGTCATCGGCTGTCGTTGCCAGCAACGAAAAAAAAAACAGAAACACGAGCACAGCGACGGAAGTGCTAAAACGCTGCGTTTTTGTGTGATCCCGCCTCTGGGAGAAACTCCTCCTTCTATTAGCCCCACGCCCTCCTCTCTCACTTAATGCCCGAGCATTATCTTTTATTCCACAGCAATTATCGGGGCGGTGATACCCGACTACGACCTGTGTCAGCTAATCAAAGGCATGGCCAGCTACTGAATTACAAATTCACAGATCTGGCACAAAGCACACACAATATGTATTTAAATAAGATATGTATGCTACGAATCTCGCAGCAAAGTTCGGCCACATGACACTTTCAGTTGAACCCAATTAAGTTCGTGCATAAACAACATCGATGACTATATAGCTATATGGTCTATGGTCTATATAGAGGTGCTCTCCCCCTCTGTCCCGTTCGATTTCCCCCTTGGAAACGCGATGCAAATTGTATTTGATTGTTGTCATGAAGCGCCAAGGGTTTCACTCAATTCCGGAATTGCTGTCAGCGAAAAATAGAGAATGTGGTTTGGAGGTATATATATGTATATAGAGAGAGAGAGATATTTTTGCCTTTCCAGTTTTGGAGAAATTTTTTCTTTTTATTTCGTGAATTTTCTTTAGTTTAAGGTTTAAGGTTTTGCTTAAAAAATTTAAGTAATATATATTAAAACTAGACTTTGTGTTAAGATCACATAAATAATGTGACAAAGAATCAGGTTTGAATATTTAGCAATTTCAGAAAAGAATCACCTTTCCCCATCAGTATCCTATAGGATATATGCAACCAACTTCAAAATTCAGCGTAGTCACCACTATTTTGCAACCCAAACCTGTTGGGAATTTTAGCGCAACACAAGCAGTAAGTGCGTCGATACAGCAGAGGCCCCTTGTGTGCTTGGGACTTAATTCTGTTCTTAAATTAGAGTGAAAAATATAGAAACGACTTCCAAGATTATTGTACTTATCCAAGCAGAATAAAATATATATATTTTTATAAAATGAAATGTTCATTCCTTTATCTAAGTAATTTTCATCAAATCTTATAAAGAACAATGTATTGTAAAAACAATTTTGCTCACAGAATCTGTAAAAAATACCCTACAAAAATATCAGATAAATAAAAACTCGCTTCCCCTTTGATTTATCCAACTTAAGCAAAACAAATTCAGTTGATAAATGAGTTAATTATGTTGTCATTTGCGAGGCGACAAAAAAATAAGTAGAGCGATTGCGGCGGGCAGAAGAAAATGCTGGGCACTTCGCTTAACGCAAATTTACTGAAAACAAGGGAAACTTTTATGGCCCAGAAAGGAGCCGGAAGGAGCAGAAGGAGCAAGGAGAAAATTATGTATACTTTCATCAGCCGATGGAAAACTTAAGTTGGTTTTCATAGCCCTCCCCCTGCCCATCTTCCGTTTCCCATTCCTTGTTCCCTTGTCCACTAGGAGGAGCAGCTGCTTAACCGCACTGACTTTTTGGCATATCTCTCGTAATCTGTGTCTGTCAACGCCTCGAACCCCGCCTCCTTTCGCCTACTCCTCGGACTATCCAAGCGAAATCTCATTAAAAATGTCCTTGCAGCCATGGGCATAAATCGGTAAATTAAAGCTCACAAATCGGCGGCAACTCGAGAAGAAAAGCGAGTCTCGCCGCCGATTCAAGCCAAGAAAAACTTTACCCCAGGGCCAGTAGTTAAGGGAAGGGGCCCTTAAAAGTGGCGAGGCCACGAATTTATGGGCCCTGCCTCCGTGTCCTGTGGATACAGCCACTGTTCCCGTGTTCCCACTCCCCGTGCTCGGCATAAAAACCCATTTAAAAAGCAATTATTTTGCGTTGATTCAATATGGCGGCGTTTGATGGATGCCGCCGAGCCAGCTTTCATCATCAGCGGCCGAATCAGCGCTGGCCGGAACACGAGCCATGAGCCTCGGAACATCAGGACACCAGTATCGGAAGCCAAGACAGGTAGGGAATTGGCCTCCACTCATCTTTCTGCGGTTGCCCAGTGACTGTTTTTATTTGGAGAAAAAATCTCCATAGCCCTAACTCACGAGTCGACAAATTTCCCAGCCCAGCCTATGCTTAATTTGTAATTTTGTGGCTAAAACTATACATTTTTTTTTGCGTTTAATAGATATGTTTTTATCATTACTATGTTTATGCAATATTACAAAAAAAATCATTTGTTTTTGTTATCATATCATAAATCTTACTCACACAAAAGCAAGAGTGCTATAGTTTCGAGTGAACTTCAAACTCAAAAAGCAAAATCCATGCAGCAGTTATACTGACAAATATATTAGATTATAAAAGGCCCAAACCTTTTAGTTCTAATTAGTAAAATCAAGAAGCTTTTTCTTAATATTAAACACGTTTCCCTATAAATATTCTTCCCCTGCATTCATTGCACCCATTGCAGTGGGCTTTCGCCAGCGCCTTGTCTTTCATCTTTATGACGGCCAGCTGCAGCGTATCCCTCGAGTCCTGCCACTGGAACGAGTGCCCCCCTTGCTGCCTCAGCAGAAATCTGCATTTGTCTGCCTCAGAGTCGCTATCTCTGGTTGTGTGTGTGTGTGTAAATACAAGGGGGTGTTGGGGGAAGAAGGGAGCCTGCTCTATCAACACTTTTGCGCCTTAGTGCCTGCCATGCATAAAAACAGTGTGTCCTAGCTGCGTGTCCTGGCGCTGTTCTTGCTCCTCCAGAAACTGGAGTCCAGCTGCTGACTCTGACTCTTGGTGTTGGGTTCTGGCTTCTGGGTTTTGCGTTCTCCGTGCTGGTTGCTGGGCCGTGCCTATCTGCAATTTGTGCTGACAGGCAACAGGCAACATGTTGGCCCAACGCCAACTCGGTCAACAGTTCGATGACGTATGCAGACTGCAGCGCCGCTGCAGCCGTAAGTGTCCTGCAGTGCGCCCTGTCCGCATCCTGTCCGCATCCTGCTGCTCCTGACCAGCAAAAGCTGCCACAGTAGCAGCCACAGAAATATTACGGCTGCCGCCCCGTATAAAATAGTAGCAATTGTCGCTTTCGACCAGGCATAACGAAAAAATTTAAATGAAATAACATTGCCATGCTGGCTATCTCTGGTTATTTATTTACATTTCATGTTTTTCTGATAGAAGATAGTGGATAAAAAAGTTAAGTGGTACATAAATCAAAACATTCTGGCCTAAGGAAGGCTCATACCTTCAAAACGGAATCTTAAGTATTTTACTTAGAAAAGTCTTGCAAAGTAAAGTAATAAAATATTGTATCCCAGAAATGAAAGTTTTTCAGGATTTTCTCTTTTTTAGAAATTTTAGGAAGCTAACATCTCATTAGAAACTTTGTTCATATTTTACTAACTATTAAACCCTCAAATTAAATATGGTTACAACTTCAAAAATAAATCTTTAGTATGGAAAAATAAGCTACAATAATATATATATTTCAAGGTAACAAAGTTTTTGCCATGATCTTTTGTATGTTTAACCAATAAACTGACCTTAAAAACAAAGTTTCTTTCTAATACATCACATATGTTAATGAGAGTTAAGAAGCTTTTTAAATAAATTACTTTGATCCCTAAATATAATTTCCTTTCCACTTTATTTATTTTCTTCTCCCAATTAACGCTACATTACTTTAGCCCCATCCTTCGTTGACTTTGACAGTCCTTTTGGTTTCTGGGAGTACCATTTGCTGTCGTTGTCCTTTTTCAGGCTCTCCACTCCCCCCTTCAATACATCACTTTGGCAATTTGTGTTTTTCCCCAAACTTGTCCTGTGTCGATAACAATGGATCATCTCGAACCTGCAGCCATAATCTCTACAGCACTTCCTCGGACCCATAATCTTTCATTAGGACCCCCTTGTACTTTACACTCCAGTTCACACAGCAGCAGCAGGAGGAGCAGCATCGGCAGCCTACTTCTAACCCATTTGTGTTGGCCAAACATATTTCAATTTCCTTGGGCCGGCTCCCGCTCCCGCTTCCTGCCAATTTATTGCCCCTTCATTGTTTTTCCTGCCTGTGCCCGGCGACAATACCGAAATGTCTGAAAAACATTTAGGCCGCATTTCATTTCATTCCGTTTTTATCTTTTTTTCGGCAACTAATTTCATTTTGTGCATATTTTGGTCCTTTCCCTGAAGCTGAAGCTTAATTAATTCCCCCGAAAAAATATTTATAACTTTGTGCCCAATATTGTTGCTCGGCTGGCTTTCTCTCCTTTCTTACAAACTGAAACATATTTTAATTTGTATTTCTTGAGAGTGTGTGTGGAGGAAAATCTAAGAAATTTATGCATGACTGCAACAGGGTCAAGTTGCAAAAGCCTTTAGCCTTTAATGCCAGGCAGCTGTTGGGAAAACAGAACAGAGGGAACTCTTTGCCCTTTTCTGGTGGAGTAGGGTGTGGATCCAACTCCCCAGATAAGCAGATTTATGAGCTAAACAACGAAACTCAAATAACTGGAGACACAATTCGGTTTTTCGGTTCTCGGTTGCCTCGGCTGTGCTTGGATTGGTTTGGAGAAGCGCCCGGAAGCGTGAAAAGCCAGATAAAAGCACATACACACCCACCCAGAAATACTCTCCAACGCCAAGATTTATGAGCGGCCAGGACAGGACACAAGGATGCGTGGTGTGGCAACGATGATGGGCAACAGAATGTCACAGGAAGTGCGAAGCGAGCAACTATTGACATGTCCACCCGAGCCCAACCCTCTCTGTGACATGGTATATATATATATAGCGCGCCCCGATATCGGGGGTAACTGCAGACGTGCGTATAATTTTACGTTGCGGTTGGAAAAAAACAGGAGCCGGGCAGACAGTCCCGTTACCGTTCCCCCAACCCGATCCGGAGCCCAGGTAGGAGGTGTCAATTTCGGTTTCATTAAGTTGCTTCTGCTTGACTTGCTGCTGGCCGGCCAGGGGTTCTCTTAATTTGCGTCACTTTGCTTGGACGGCGGTCTCAAATTTCAACAAAAAAATATATAAAATACTAAATAAAAAAAGAAAACAGAAAGAAAATAAAGTAAGGATGGAAACGACTGGAAAGCGGCTGCTCGTTTGTAAAACAAGAAGTAAGAGCACAGAAGCCCTACTCTCCGTCTCGCCTTCATTTTTGCATTAATTAATACTTATTACAAAAAAGCACAAAATAAGTAAGGCTGAAAAAAAAAAGGTAAACGACAGGGGAAAAAAAGGAGCAAACTTGGCCCAAAAGGCCAGCCAGATTCCTTGGGTTTTCGGGAGCGGGCTCCGAGCTCGGGGCTTAGGGGCTAGGTAAAATTTTAATCACTTCCTTCAGCGGCAACATTTTTGGTCTCATTTTGTTGCTGTTTCTTAATTTTGTTCTGTCGGTTTTTTGGGTTTTTTTCTCAGTTGGTTTTCAGTTGGTAATTTGAGTCTGTTAACATTTTTTTTTCGTCGGTGTGGAAGGGAATTTTCTTTGTGGCTGCGCCTCTAACCTAGCTAGGGACTTAATTAAAACTAATTCCATTTAAATATTATAGGGAACATTTTGTGCCAGCGACAAACGATTTTCACTTCCTTTTTGTTTAATTGAATTTTTAGCCCCGTTCTTTGTCTCTCACGCAAATCTACAAAAGATGCTTAGAAGCCAGGAGGAGAGAGACAAGGAGGGTTGACTTTCGGGCTTAGAATCTTTTGGTCTTGTTTGTGGCCAGTTTGGCTTTAAACAAAGCCAAGGGCTTAGAGAAAACGTGGGTAGTTAAATGACAAAGTTTAGCCTGAAGGGGACACAGTGTATTTGGTTAGCTAATTTTTCAAGAATTCGTGAAACAGTAACCAAAATATATAGATTTAATAACTCTTGATGATGTGAATGAAGGATACCTTAAAAAGGTTATATACAACAATATATAGGATCTGAAGGAGTGATTAAAATCGTTAAATACATATATATTCAAGACGCTTATTACTTTAAATAAAATTTTAATTATTTATATTTACATTTTTGTTTGCAAATATTCAATGGAAAAAGTAATATCTAATAGAGACATTATATTCTAATTACATTCTCTTACCTTTCCGTCTTCTTTTTGATATTACAATTATCATATAATTATTTTAAACAAAATGAAAACGGTATAAATGCAAATCAAAACACATTAAAATATTTAGTACTTTCCACTAACTGGCAAAAAATTAATTAAAAACTAAACAAAGAATTGCTGAACACAAAAAACCATTCTGCATTCAGTAATCAACTAGGAAATGTTTGACAATTGATGCCTGATTGCAGACAGACAAAAAATCAGCAAACAAATTTGCATATTTGTGGCTCTGAGTGTGTGTATATAGTGGGTATATATGTCGCCTAATTGGCAGGCTGACAGCAACTAGAATCGGGATGAGAAGCTGTGTGGCGTATAATTTCAAATTGATTGCTGGCATATGCCAATAGGGCTAATGGCCCTGGCCCCGGGAAAAGCGGGTGAAAATTGTGTTGTAATTTATGAAGAGATTCGGACCACACTTAATTAACGGTGCTCGGTGCTCGGTGCTACTCCCTATCGGAGGAGCCCGGCGGGCATTCTAGGCTAATTTGGTCCGCAATATATGGCCGGGGCGAGCAGATGGTCGAGTGCAATCTAATATTAATGCTCCTCCTGGCCGCCTGCATTTATTGGCATATAAATCACTTGGCAAATCACAGCTCTCGCACACACACACAATATTGGCCCGGAGGTTGCCTCGCTCGTTGGGGGGAACTAAAACCGTCTTAGACGAGGCTTAACCAAAGGCACTTACCCATCAGGAAGAATCCTCCTCGACGCCTTTGTGTCCTGGCCCCCATTGGGGGCACATCCTTTGCTGCTCGCTGCATTCGGTCTCCACTTCTTTGTTTTTTTCGTGACTCTCTTTCATGTCAATTAATGCGACGCACTCTTCAAATATTAGCAGACATTATGTGAGAGACTGCACTAAGCCTCGACTGCCTCGCCTGCCTCGGCTGGCTGGGGTCCTTAAAGCATTTCCGCCGGAGCAACAGCAAGGAGCTGCTGGGATCTGTTTGCACAATGAGCACACAAATGACTTGCAGCACTTCAGCCTGGCTTTTTGTTCTTTAATCGGGGGCATTATTATGATGCCTCCACTTCGACGAGTTCTCGTTCTCGTCCTCCGCCGCCCCTCCTCGGGGAGCTCAAGTGGCGGGGATTACGTGTTGACGTTGAATGCGCCGCTGATTCATTTTCCGCCGGATTCATTCCTCCTCACCTCCGGGCTGATCTTGATGTGGCCCCAGGTTGAGAAGCTCCTCTGTTGCTGTTGCTGTTGCTGCTCCTGCTGCTGCTCTCCATCTTTGGCTTTTTGTTTTGTTGGCTTCCTGGGAGCACCACTCACACTGACCACTTGGCAGCGACTGAGCTCTGCGCCGGCTGTGCCTCCGTATTTCAATGAAAAGTGTCACCAAGCTCCGCTCGATCCCGGAGCTTTCCCCCCAGAGCTTTTGTATAAGACTCGGAGAGCGAGTATAAGAGTTTGCTGCGCAGGCGCATCCTTAATTGCTGCTCGGCTCGGCTCGGCCGAAGACCAAACTTGGTTTTAGCTTCGTTTTTAGTTCGGAATTCATTCGTTTCGTTTCGGAATTTCGGCCTCACATATGAAAATTAAAAGCGCTTAACCACAATTAACAATTGGTCACCCCAACCCAATCTTTTTCTGTATATTTTTTTCCCCCTGTTTTTGTTTTTGTTTGGCTTTTGGTGTTGGCAAACAAATTTACCGGACATGGCATTAATCAAGACAGTTGTGACACTAAAACTGGCCGGCAATTAATCAACACAGGCTCAGGAACCACTAGAAGTTAGAAGAAAAAAAGCTAGAAAGCTAGAAAGGGAGCAACTTCTGGCGCCTGCATTAACTGATTGTTGTTGGTCTGGGCCAGGAAACTTGTCAGTTTGAATAAAAGTTCGGACAGTGGCCGGCTAGCTGTATCGAATCAAATCAAAGTTTGATTTGACAGCCAGACAAACAGACCGAAAGGATACCCAAAGATACCCAGACCCGGAATTGATGTGGTTCTTCCTCTCCCCCTTGGAGAACTTCAACTTGGAGTGGAAACTTTTGGCCAAAAACCGAGGCCAGTGCAGCCTGAAACATCTTGGGCATATATTTCGCCCCAGCAGAGCCAGAGCCAGAGCGAGAGCCAATATCAATTTATCAATTAATGCGGCTAATGAGCAGGCGAACTGTGACTGGTTGCTGTGTCACTTAATGCAAGGCTCCCCCCATACATGTGTATTGCAAAATTAATTAGGATTCGCTCATCATCAACTCTGACACATAGCACCATAAATATCCTACACGGGTCCTGTATATATATCATATAAATATATACTAAATGTGGTGCGTACATGGCGTATGTATATTGTCTGTCTCGGCGACTCGACGGCGGCTATATAAACGTAACGAGATTTCACCGCACGGCAAATTGTTGTTGGGCTTTAATTGACAATCAAAGCAAGTAATCAAATTTGCTGCCTGACATTTTTCATTAGAATTATTATGTAGTTACACTGAGTATAACCCAGTTGCGATTGCACAGCCCCTCGCCCCTCAAAGACCCTCTATCAACAACATTATATCGCGCCCACATCAAAGGCGTAAAATTGTGTGGACAAGAGACCTTTAATCAAGAGATGACGAAGACTCGCGGGGTTTGCACGAAGTGCAGAGTTCATGGGAAACTCTGGGAAAGAGGGAAAAAAATTGAATAAAATGGAAAGCTGGGAAAAAATAACAGAATTGAGGTTTATAAAGAAAGTTTTATAAAATAGGCCTGCGGAGGATACTTTTTCTACTTTTTACTTTGCTAGAGTAAAAGGATTTTTAAAAATTAATTATAAAATGTATATATATGAAAAGAAAGTATTCTTGTGACTTAAAATCCCGATTGGTCACACTAACTCTGTGAAAGCGAAGCTACAAAGAAAGTGCATATTTAATTTCTGGGAAACATAATAAGATAAAATATTAAGTTTAATCGTTAATAAATAAGTTTATAATCCTTGAATGTATAATTTCTTAGCATAGATCTGAGCACCTCTTTAAGGGATTTTAAAACCATTGTTATATCTAGGTTACTTTGAAATTCTATTAACACATTTTAAAATTTTTTTTAGTAATAATGGGAGTATTTAAGTCTTTACCCGGAACATATCCCTTTAAAATTAGATAAGCCCAGGTTCTTAAATCAAGAATAATTCCATCGTATAAACCCATTTCCCAAATTTTGTTTCTCTAAGGAAAATTGCACTTTATTATATTGATTAACTCTCTAGGTATGCGGAAAATCATGCAGACATTCTAGTTGGCATAATTCCACAGAATTAGATAGCATTGGGCTTATTTTGATTTGAGTTTTTCCCTTTTTTTTCTTTCGCTCTTTTGCTATTTTGCTTTTTCGGTTCGATTTGATTCTGGCGCTTGTCATTTAATATCCGCAATTAAAGTGGTCATCAATCAAAATGAACAGAAATGGGCGGCTAGAAACCTAAATGAATTAAAAGTAAACGAAAGAACAAAGCAAAGGATGAATGCACAACAATAAATAGAAGGAGCAGAGGAACAGCGGAACCAACAAGAGAGAGAGAGGGGGAGCAGCGCAGCAAATGAACGGGAAACGAAACGGAGCGACAGAAAAGGAAACCAAAAAAGGAGCAGCGCCAACCGAAGGATGAAACCCAACACAAACAGGCAAAGCTCACACATACATAGAGACACTATAACAATGACCGTTATCGTTGTCCAGTCCAACACTGAGAGAAAATTATGAAGGATTAAGAGCAAGTACCAGAGTCTCAAACACAAGACACACCACACGCCACACCAGCTGCGAAATCTAAAAATTTTAATGGGAAATATTATTTTTCTCAGTTTCTTTAGGTTTTATTTCATATATGCGAGAACAATTTGGGAATTATAACAAGACACATGTGCAAAAACCTTGAAATAAAGTTCTGTCTGTAAGAAAAACCGTAAAAATAAAAAAATATTTGCAACTAAAAAAATAAAACTCTGGGAAAAGTTTTCAATACAAAAACAAGTTTTGGTTTAAATAGAAAAACTGTATCCGAAATGCTAGAACCAATATTTATAACATGAAAATAGTGCAAAAGCAGGTGAAATAAAGTTCTGATTGAAGGTAGAACATACAAATTACAAAAAACATAGAAATTACAAAATATTTACTATAAGAAATGTAAAACTCTGGGAAAAGCTTTCATTATAAAAACAAATTATATTTTTAAGAGAAAGCTAATAACCCATCTGCTTAAAAATTTGTTGTTATATAATTTCTGCCAGTGCCCTTTTATCCCTCGTCTTTCCACTGTCTCCGCTCATCCAGGGCGGCGATAAACAAGTGCTATACAAACAAAGATGGCGCTGTACGCTGAACCATTGATGATTGAACAGGACATTAATCTAACAAAATGCAGACAGCCTGCAGAGGGACGAGACGGAGGCAAGGGCGAAGGCGGGCAGCGAGAGCAAGCGACCAAATCAACTGACCAACTGTGAAAGTGTCAAATTTCAAGCCACACATTGTTGGCTCCATTGCCGACCCCCGTGTACTGACCCAGCCTGGCCGAGTCCTTGTGGTTGCTGGTGCTTTTGCTGGCCATCGCCATCGCCAGTGGCGACGTCGGCCACGGAAGCAAACATAATTACGCGGATGCCAATGCTTCACGGTCGTCGTGTATAATAATATGGCAAGATCATACGCAGCAATACGTACGTGTGGCCTGTACAGTAGTGGGTTTGTCGTCCTCTTGCGTCACGTTCTAAATTCTCCGACTGCGTGTGGAGGAGGTTAATTTATGGCAATATAATAAGTCAATTCAAATTGATGGCCATTTCCAGATGAATTTCGAAGGGAATGGGTTCGGGCAAGGATGCAGGAGGGATTGGTGTTATGAAGTATTTTCTATTAAAGAAGGTTCACCTAGTGAAAGGTTTATGAACTGAATCTATCTAATCTGTTTTTATATGGTATATATCTTATCTAATCTAGTATAGCACTTAACGGTTTCCCTTTTTTAACATCTCATTTTTCTGCGTTTGTTTTCTCTTTCAAATCAGCATTTATTTATTCCAATTGGACTTGTGTATATTCCACCCTTCAATGCGTTTTGCCGCAGGGTTTTCAATGAGCAGAGTGGCGCAGTGGAAGCGTGCTGGGCCCATAACCCAGAGGTCCGAGGATCGAAACCTTGCTCTGCTAGAGTTAAAATTAATTTTTTAAATTATTATTTATTATATTTTTTTTCTTTTTACTATTTTATGTACTTAATCACTGTGGACGGCCGTCGTCGTAGTGACGATGAGCACAAATGATAATCACCTTTCAGTATTTCGATCGTAAAGAGGTAAGCCAACAAATCGTTTTGGATTGGCATAGGTTGTGCATTCTTGGACTATTGAAAAAACAATTGGCTCAGGAGAAATGGAGATGGTTCAAATCGCAGTTTTAGGTTCCAGAGACTACTTTTATTATTATATTAAACAAATGCAATAAACTTTAGAACCATCGAACAAAACCTAAAAAAATTTATTTTGAAAAAACGTTAAAACGATTTAATAAAAACAAATTAAAAACAAAAATAGTCCTACAGACATGGTAAAGTATGGAGCACGAACCCGATAAGAAGCAACTAAATAATAATAATTAATAATAAAACAAATAATAAAATAAGTATTGGCATGAATTGTAACTTTCCTTTCACCCGAGATTGTCTGCAAAAAAATGTGTAGCTGGAGATCAAGAATTTGTCAAATTAAAAAGAAAAAATACAAATAAAAGAACTCTTGCCGAGAAAGATTCTTCAGGTAGCGATGAAGAACCAACAAAGGAGAATGGATCTTCCTCTGTCGAAGCCGAACAACCCACATAAGACAGATAAATTAAATAAAGTAAAAAGCAATAAAATAAAATAAAAAGAAAGCAAGAGTTGAAAAAAATTCTCTACGAAGCGAAGAAGAGCAAGAAGAATCGATCTACTCTGATGTCGCAATACCCACACAAGACAGAGAAATTAAATAAAGTAAAAAGCCATAAAATAAAATAAGAAAGAAAGCAGGAGTTGAAAAGAAGATGCTTTCGCCTCGAAGGCAGCTAACTGAATGAAAAATAAAAATATGCCTCTTAGAGCTGGTAAACATCGAACTTTCCGATGTTTATACATGCAGCTATGCTTGTATCGATAACCATCGATGTATTTCCAGCAGGCATTGCCAACATGTTTTTATACCCTTGCAGAGGGTATTATAATTTTGACCAGATGTTTGCAACGCAGTGAAGGAGGCATCTCCGACCCCATAAAGTATATATATTCTTGATCAGCATCACCAGCCGAGTCGATCTAGCCATGTCCGTCTGTCTGTCCGTCTGTCCGTCTGTCTGTCCGTCTGTCGGTTTCTACGCGAACTAGTCTCTCAGTTTTTGAGCTATCGAGCTGAAATTTTCAGCATAGTCTTATTTCTTTAGCACGCAGTATATATGTCGG
>VNJO01012598.1:0-10898 GCA_008042535.1 Drosophila tani | reverse complement strand
CTTTAAATAAAGAAATATACATAATTATAATAACAAACAACAACTACTAAGCAATCTTATCATCGAAAAAAGAGAGAGTAAAAGTACACTTCTTATCTCTTAAAGAAAAACAGTGTTAATTTTTATAAGATATAGTCAGTAAGCCGTCGAAATGAAACCCGTACAGATCACGCCACGGAGGTATCCCAGCCACCTCATCGACAAGGACTGGTCCCAGAGAAAGCATACCCACAAGAATCCCAAGTTTCAGGGATTCCTTAACTTGGTTCACGACCTGGAAGTTCGGGAGGACGATGTGTGGATCGTTACCCTGAAAAAGTGTGGCACAACTTGGATGCAGGAGTTGCTGTGGTTACTCCTCAACGATTGCGACTTCGAAGGAGCCTTGGCCAAGGATCAGGAGCTACGTTCGCCATTTTTAGAGTAGGACTACCAAATTCTAAGCTCAAGACACCTCTGATATGTAATGTACTTATTCAAGGTTCGATTTCCTCATACATGGCGAGGAAGAACGATCCTTGAGACCTGTCCAGGAAGCAAAGTCTCCCCGACTGGTCAAGTCACATCTTCCCCTGGGTCTGCTACCCTCAAAGCTTTGGGAGCGGAAAAACAAAGTGATCTATGTCTTCAGGAATCCCTTAGATGCCTGGGTTTCTCTATATTATTTTTTCGCCACCCTGGGCTTAAACTTTGGCAAGTCACTCGAACAGTTCTTTGATGAGCTGATGTCCTCCGAAGAGTTTGTAACGGAAACCATGGAGCATGCCCACGAATTCTACCTACTGAGAAACGAACCCTGGGTTTTCTACACTAGTTTTGAAAGGATGAAGAAGGATCTGAGGGGAGTGATTAAGGATGTTTCTAGGTTTCTGGATAAGCCTGTCAGCGAACAACAAATGGAGAGGCTGCTGAAGCATTTATCCTTCGAGGAAATGAA
Organism: Drosophila tani; assembly: GCA_008042535.1. Classification (NCBI taxonomy): domain Eukaryota; kingdom Metazoa; phylum Arthropoda; class Insecta; order Diptera; family Drosophilidae; genus Drosophila; species Drosophila tani. The sequence goes on along the minus strand of VNJO01012598.1, from coordinate 9,961 downwards.
GAGTAAGTTGGTAAATTAGGTGATTTAAGTAATTGGAAAGTTATTTTTAAAAAACAGAGAATCCCACCACAAATCACCTTTGGGAGAGAAGCCAGCTCCTACACAAAGATGCCAACAAGGAAGCACACAAGTAAGGAAGAGAAATTTACATTTGGTGACAAATAATTCTAAAAAAAATAATTTAAAATATATTTTAAAATATTACACATAAATATATATTTGAAATTATTTTATATTTAATTCTCTAGCTTTATGCGTCGGGGCAAGGTCAACGGCTACAAGGACGAACTGCGTCCAGAGCAAATCGAAAAGGCTAATATTTGGATAGAGAAGAATCTGGCCAAGATGTCTGTGACTATGGAAGAACTTTTACTACTTAATGAGCCCTAGAAAAACCTTCAAATAAAGTTCATAGGAAAGGCAGCTCCGTAGCAAAGGAGATACAATAAACTTTATAACTAGAACTGCTTGCTGATAATGATGTTGAACTCTATTTATAAGATAAGTACTATAAATGTGTACTATATATACTCTAAATGAGCAAAAAGCTGCTGAAAAATCAAGATTGATTGCCAGAATTTGCTTTACTTATCTCTTTGATAATTAGTAAAGCTTAAATAAAAATATCTAAAAACTTACAGAGTTATTTTCTCTAAGCCTTACCAAAATCAATCTCCCTTAACGCTTTATCTTTAGTTTCGTTTTAATTTATAAAAAATACGATTTAAAAAGCTTGTAAAAATCCAATATTTAAGGCACAAGTAGACATACACTAATTATCGCTCAGAGCGGTTCCGCTGAGATCAGCTTTAGGCCGTGGAGGTCTCCACCTTCCGGGCATTGTCCTCCTTGGAGGAGGGACCAGTCTGTGTGATTTGCACGAGGCGTTCAGTCTGGGGTGGCGGCAGCTTCTTCATGGGCGCCGTGATGGTCAGCAGGCCGTCCGAGGAGAGCGAGGAGGTCACAGAGTCGGGATGGACGTCGCCTGCAAAAAGGAATTTTGGAATTAAGTAGGGAAATAAGATAGGGAAATCAAAGAAATATAGGGAGCTCAGGTGTGATATGTAGCTCTAATATCATTTTAAAAAATTTACTCACTTGGCAGCTGGTAGCGTCTGGAGAACTGACGGGAAACGTATCCATGCTCATCCTGCTTCTCCTCGTGCTTGCCCTCCACGATGACAAACTTGTCGGCCACCTTGACGGTGATCTCGTTGGGCGAGAACTGCTGGACATCGAGGATCACCTCGAACTTCTCGCTGTCGATGGTGAGATTGGAGCCCGACTCCTGCTTCTGCAAGCTGTTCTTCTGCCACGGACGGAGGTAGCCCGATCTCAGGACTGTGGGCCTGTTGTTCCACACCGAGGACATGAGGTCGTCCCGCCTGAGGCCCTGACCAAAGTGCTGGTCCAGGAGGCGCGAGGTGCGCATGGGAAAGTCGAGCTCATCCCACCAATCGCGGAACATCAGGGGCACTACGGACATCTAGGTGGGGTCAAGAGAGACGAGACTAATCACTTGGCACTTGAGGTCCTTCTATAAATCCTTCTTCGTACCTTTGTGGCTTGGATTTTGTTAATTATTCCCGATCTTTCGATTCGCGTGTCTTTTGCGATTCGCGGCCGCTGCGATTTTGATGGAGCTCCCCGAGCATTCACTCGGTTTTATACCCTCAGCTGAGTGTTTACATCCATCTAAAAATATGAAAATTTATTTCCCATCTAAATTTAGGCGAGCGTCATACATACGGTCTCTATAGAGAACACATACCGAATTTTTGTGTATGCCAAACACATATAAGTGGTGCACATATTATGGTGCGATTCTGCCAGAGACTTTCCGTGGGAGTCGGAGATTTGGAGACTGCTCAGACTGCTGACCTAAAGAAGATTCTATCTTAGGGAAGATTCTAGTTTAATTCTAATTTAAATAATTCTAGAATAGTTGAAGACTCTTTCCAATAAATTCTGGAACCTACTGAGCACCAAAATTTAATTTGTATCCAAAATGTATTTTGTTTATATTCAACATGCCAGACATTTTCTGGCAAATACTTTCCTGAAAGTCCATCTCGCTCTGGAAAATGCCAGAAGGAAATTGGCAAGGCTTAACGCCCACAAAATCTGCCTTGTATATAAAGGAATTTTCATAATTTTCCACCTGTGTTTGATGCGGCCAATATGAAAATACTTTGGCCACTAAATGAGTTTCCCAACTATTTTAAGCATCTGCCACTTTGGCTTGTTTTCTCGGCTGCTGAGTCATGTCGCGTGCGTTTTCAATCAGACGTAGGGGATGACGTCGCTCGAAACGGAAAGAAAACAAACAAGAAAACAAAAGAATTTTCATATATTGTTCAGAATTTATATCAACAATTTTGTTGAGTTAGTATCGCATAAATCATGAATTAAAATTAAAGAGAGGTGATACCTTGTATATGCAGGTTGCAATAAATAATTGAATAAATCTTCATGTTTGAATATTTTCATATTTCACAAAGACATTTATCTTTTTTTTTGTTTGGCAAATCAAAGCTAAAAATAATCATAACTATGCCAAAACAGCCTTAAATTCAATTCGGAAAGCTGTTCTAGGTTCGTTTTCATTTGGTCAATAAAACTGCAAACTTATTTAGGATTTTTTTTTTTTTTTTTTTTTTTTCACATTTTGAGAATTTTAATGATGGTACCCCTTATAAAATTTTGAAAAATCGATCCAAAATTTTCTCAAATTTTTCAATATTTTACTTCCAAATAATTAAGATTTTAATAGCGAATCGAAAAATATACGCCATTTGGCTATCCTTTGATTTTTGGCCACAATATGCTCTCAGAAAGACCTCAAATATTGTTAATTATAAAGAAACACTAACGAAAGTCTTCGCGGAAAAGTAAACAAAATTGCATATTTTTATCTGGTCAAATAATTGTGCATCTTTTAGGATGAATAAAGTAAAATACCATAAAGGAAAATGTTGCATACTTTTAGGCTTATACTTAGATAAAGCAAGGTCCTAATATTGGCATTTTCCAGTTCATATTTATCCACTTTCTGATTTTATGCACCAGGCGCACAGAAGGCAGCAGAAGAGCGAATTACTCTGGGCTAACATATTTTATAACAGTTTATAACAGTTCTTAGCGTACTCTTTCCCACTCTTCCACCATCCGCTATACCTATGACCTCAGCGTGCAGATCAGCGCATCGTCGCTCTGCTGATTTCTGTTCGCCTGCTACACGAAATGACAACAGTGAATAAATTCGTGCATTTTTTTTGTAAAAGTGTTGTTGTTGTACAAGTTATGTTATTGTAAAAAATTGTTTTTGTAGAACTGCTGTTGTTGTAGGCAGCAATAATATCCCAATATTGACTTTCAGCAGTACAAATTAATTCACTTTCTGATTTTATGCACCAGGCGCACAGAAGGCAGCAGAAGGGTGAATAACTCTGAGCTAACATTTATTATAACAGTTTATAACAGTGTTCTCAGCGTACTCTTTTCCACTCTCCCACCATCCGCTCCGGTATACCAATGACGTCAGCGTGCAGATCAGCGCATCGTCGCTCTGCTGGTTGCTGTTCGCCTGCTACCAGAAATGTTAAATCGGAACAATTTGCGGGAGAAATTCGGGAAATTTAAAGTTAACAGTGTTGTAAAACTTTTGTGTTGTAAATAGTTGTTTTTGTAAATATGTCGTTGTAGTCAAACTTGCCTTTCAGCAGTACAAATGGTTGAAAATAATAATTTTACTCACCAGGCGCACAGAAGGCAGCAGAAGGGTGAATACATAAAGAAGGGTGCTAACATAAATTATAACAGTTCATGGACGTGTTCTCTGCTCTCCGCTTTGCCAATGACGTCAGCGGCCATCTGCGAGTAGAATCGCACTTTACCCAGTGCATCTCAAACTGTGAATTTAATGAATAGGCCCAAAAGTATGCACTGGCTTTTCCCTATTTACTGTTGCTCATCGCTTCAGCCTAAAAGATGCGTCGTTATTTACATAGGAATAAATAACAAATCCCAAAAGTATCCTTTAAAAGTATATTCGATTTATTTAATGAGATTTATAATGAATGTTAAAATACTATTTTTTTTAGAATAATCTAGGCATTGGAATTATAAATCATCTGATTAAGTTCTATAAATATCCTAAAATTAAAATAATCAATTACACTAAATAAATACAATATCCTAAGCACTTCCTGTACTTCTTTTACTTCTATAAACAATGCCAATTCTCTTGGAGATGCGCCCTGTATGTTGCCATGTACCCAAATGCAGCCAAACCGTGGGGCGATTACCCACGAAAATTTCCAAAAAGCTCCCCCAAAAACAGCGGGCCAAAACAGATGTGCAACTGCAGGCGGTGGCTGAATGTGTGTGCCAGTGTGTTCTAGTGTGTGTGACTGCGAGAGTATGTGTGTGTGTGCGAAAGTAGTGAAAGCTGAGAGCCGACGGCGAACGGGGCCAAATGATGTGATACTTATGCAAGGCAGCCGAGATGCCGATGCCGACGCCACCGCCCCAGCAAGAGGTTAGAAAGCAGGCGACATTCACCGCAGGACATGCGACACGTCCAGTGTTCACTGTACCTTAAAGCCAGACCACTGGCCAGTTTGTCACGGAAGTAAGCCCGCAAGATGGTGAGTTTGTAGAAGGGAAATATTATTCAAATATATTTTTAAATAATATTTTTTATTTTTTGGAAATTCCCAGTCCGCTCCAAGTACAGTGCTGCCCGTGAAGACGTCCCGGCTTTTGCTTCTCTTGCTCTTCTGCCACGTGCAGGGACATCTCTCGAAGCGCAGCTACTCGGACCAGAGTGTCCACGGCTACATGACCGAGGTGCGTCTCTACCGGAAGTTGTTATGTTCGTGGGGTTAGCTCATTCCCCTATATTTCCGTTTCCCTATTCACAGCGCACCTGCTGGTGGAACGAGGTTTGCAAGGAGGAGTTCCAGAGCCTCTTCCGATGCAAGTGTCCGCAATTCTCCTACTGCCGGTAAGTCGGAGATGGGTTTTTGGTTTTTGGAATTGGAATTTGCGGGGTAATTCTGGCCACTCGGCTTTTTCGCAGCTCGCCGGGACGCTATTACAATGCCTACTGCTCGATGACGGACACCGGCTATATTTGGACCCAGCCGAACTGGGATTGGGGGGCGTAGGATGAAGTAACCCCGGATTTAAACCCGGACCCAGCCCCTACTCCCCCTCCTCCTCCACGCCGCCGCCCGCACAGCTCGCTGTGACGTCAAAGACACTGACTGCCGTCTGTATGTTTTCTTCTTCTGGGAAAAACCCGAACCCGAGCACAGAGCCGAGTTCTCAGGCCTTAAAATACATACCAAGGAGACGAGCACGTTGAGCTCATCTCCTCCACCAGCTGTTATCGATATTCCTGCTAAATAAATTTTTGGAGTCGAATGTTGTATTACTTTTTGCACAAACTGTGTGTCGAATGGCTTTGTGGAAAATCAATAAACGCTTTTCAATTTACGATGGCTTGCGGCAGGGCCACAGTGGGGATAAATTAGCATTTAACTGGGACTTTTACAGGTCTTGGGAAATATAAAAATTACAAAAATATGAAATTAAGCTCTTAAGTTTTCTTATTTAATTTTAAATTAATTATTTAGTACTTCCCTGGCATAAATTGGGATTTATAAATAGGTTTTCAATAATTACTTATTGTTAATTTAAATAATTACGATTGATTGTAATTATCGATAACAAATAACAGGGAGATTATCGTTATCAAATAACAAGTTTGGGCATGTAAAAAAAAGACCACAAAACTAAAGGTCTTTCCTAGGCTAACTACTGCCTTAAATGATATTATTCCCTAAACCATTCCACCTCCAAAAACTCCTTTAGATCCCACTGTGCAGGACCCAGGCGCAGGCGTCGCATTGAAAGGGAAAATCGAAAAGCGTGGGAGCCTTTCAGAGTGCCTACGTGTGTGCGAGTGTGCGAGAGTGTGTGCTGGGAACCAGAGTCAGTTAATCTTTTGCCAGCTCAACATATAGACACCGCCAACACCAACAGATGTTGGCAGTGCGGAAAATCGAGTGAGCGCAGCCAGAGGCCAGAAACCAGTTTGTTTTGGGTGCAAAAAAATCGCAGGACTTCCACAGCAGCAGAAAATGTCGCGCCTCCTGTTCGCGGCCCTCCTGGCCCTCATGAGCCTCGGAAGCGTGGCTCCGAGTGGCGGCATCAGCAGCAGCAACCACCTGCCAGCGGGACTGGGCATGGGTGGCGAGCCTGTCCAGGTCAATCTCAACGAGCGCTTCTTCGACCAGGTGCGGGCCCTCATCAAGCGGCGGCTGCAGGAGAAGGAGCTCACCAAGCCCTCTGAGGATGCTGAGGAGCTGCCTCTACCCCTGGTGGACGATGCGGTCGCCTTGCAGAACCAACGCAGCTACGATAATGTTCCGATACCGGCCGCCAGTGTGCCCACTCCGGTGCTCGTCGAGAACTGGCCCACGGAGCAGCATAGCTTCGGTCAGGTGACCGCCGTGGCCGTGGATCCGCAAGGCAATCCGGTGGTGTTCCACCGTGCCGAGCGCTACTGGGATGTTAAGTAGGTCAACAGCTGTCGCCGCTGCCTAGTAACAAGTGTCTATCCCATATGTATACAGGAAAACAGAGGGGAATGCCTTTCAATTTTCCTTTTTTTCGGGGTCAATCCATGATCTACATTCAATGGCCGAGATTCGGATTACTTTGGCTTTAGTCCCATTGGGGTTCTCTAAGGGAGATAAACCTTTTTAAAGGGGAAATCCTATGAGTTTAGGCTTTAATTTGAAAGAAATATCAATAACTATAATACCTTCTTAAAGGAATACCTCATGAGTTATAATTTGCAAGAATTATCACTAGCTTTAATTGAAAAATTATTTCAAATTTCAAAGGTTTCTAGACTGTATTTTCCAATTTCTCTTATAAAACCCTTTTTCGAGGACTCAAAATAATTAAATACCTTTTTACTATTGATCTTTTTAAAAACCTGAATCCCCCAACATATGGAATTAGCTTTAATTAAACCCTTTTTAACTCATAATATTAATACCTCATACACCCCTTCCAGTACCTTTAACGAGAGCAATATCTACTACCTGATCGAGTATGGGCCCATCAAGGAGAAGACCATCTACGTGCTGGACGCGAAGACGGGTGCCATTAAGTCCGGCTGGGGATCCAGCATGTTCTACATGCCGCATGGCATGACCATTGACGGACATGGCAACTACTGGATCACCGATGTGGCCATGCATCAGGCTTTCAAAGTAAGCTTAAGAGGATTAAGCCAAGATTAAGATTAATTCAAAGTTTCCCTATAAGTTTAAGCCCTTCAGCAACAAGCCGCTGCTGACCATTGGCAAGCGTTTCCGGCCCGGATCATCCGTTAAGCATTTGTGTAAGCCAACTTCCATAGCGGTGGCCACAACGGGAGAGGTGAGTGCGGTTTGGCAGCTAAGATATAGTGGATTATAGCAAACTCCCTTGGTTCCTTAGTTCTTTATTGCTGATGGTTACTGCAATAGTCGCATTCTGAAGTTCAATGCCGCTGGCAAGCTCCTCCGCACCATACCCCAGCCACCCGGTGCGTATACGTAATGTACTCTCCTTAGAAGACAAGCTAATAATTCTTCCTTTTGCAGAGTTCCTGTCCCTGCAGGTGCCTCATGCCATCACTCTCCTCGAGCACCTGGATCTCCTCTGCATTGCCGACCGCGAAAACATGCGCGTGGTCTGTCCCAAGTAAGAAAGCCATTCAATTAACATTTCTCAGGCATTAACATTTCGCTTACAGAGCCGGCCTGATATCTTCCCATGGCGAGGGTGAGCCTGCAGCCACCATCCAGGAGCCCGATTTGGGGCGCGTTTTTGGTGTGGCCAGCTACGGCGATATAGTATTTGCCGTGAATGGGCCCACTTCGATGCTGCCTGTGCGGGGCTTCACCATAGATCCGCGCTCGGAGGCCATCATAGGGCACTGGGGGGAGTTCAAGAACCCGCACTCCATGGCGGTCAGCGTGAACGGATCGGCACTGTATGTGACCGAGATCGGGACCAATCACCAGACGAATCGCGTGTGGAAGTACGTGCTGGCCTGAACCTAAGCCTATCAGAGATCCCCAAAATATCCAATAATCCAGGCCCGACTCACACACAGCGCTCCTGCATATCCTAGACCCTTAGATCCGACCACAGCCAGAGACACAGAGAATACAGACCCAACCACAGGACACACCACGTACAGTTACAGTTTTAAATGTGAATCATTGTCAGAGATCAATAGTGAAAGTAAGTGCTTAAGTTATTTACAAGTTATAAGTATGTAAATTCGCTTGAGAAACAATACCACAACAAACATAACCTCAGACTCTCTTATGTTTTGCACTGTAATGAGCAAACGAAAACGAAAACGAAAAGGAAACAAAAACGAAAACGAAATTACATGAAGAAGCAGCTTAAAAATAGTACATATACTTAACGGTAAAAACGTAATAGCTATGCGTGTAGGCACGAATGTGAGAACGTGAGAATGTGAGGATGGGGAGGGGAGCGCGCACATGAACCGTACATTGTGTATCATATTGTAACCTTATGTATATCAACAATATATAATCGTCTCTGTATCTGTATATCTGTATATCTTATCAGCTTATCTCGTAGCCCCCATGTAAATTATGTACGTAATAAACTGTTGTTGTTGTGACGTGAACGGCAAAAGCCCCACAGAGACAGAGAGAGCACCGGGGGGGTGCCAACTTGATTCCAGTGGCAAGTTTGCATGGCAAACACTCTAATTTACAATTTCCCGCGAAGAACAACTAAATATTATAAATACATAACGTTAACACACATACTTACAAATATAAAAATAAAAGAAAGGAAACCCTATGGAATGCAGCCTCTGTCAGGTGGAGCTCAGCCAGTGCCTGGCAAAGTGCAGAGCCTCGTTCAAGATTGAGAGCCACTCCTCCAGCTCTGGCTGAGTGTCCGCCGCAAAGAAGACCCCCGACTCGTACTCCGACTGCTTGCCCTGCACCAGAAAGCTCCTGGCTCGCGCGCACAGCTCCCGGGGAGCAGCTGATATCGAGGTTTGCCCACATCCTGGCAGCTCTACAGAGAACATTGGTGATTCATCTTCCAGATTATGCTCGTGCTGCCACACGGAAACCTGCACGCCCTCCAGGCTGCACCAGCGGCGGTTCCAGTGGTGCCTGTTCTTGGGATCCTGCACGTTTAGGTAGCCAGCAAAGTGGATCTTGGGCAGCCGTAGGTCCACCCGGCCAGTGATGGATATGCCCGGTCCCAGATTCGTGGATTTGGAATGCGGACTCAGGGGAAACTTCCAGGATCTCGAGCTGCGCAGGCAGATCTTGTCGCCGGCACGCGTTTCACTCTCCACCAGTTCAAAGGGTGCCAGGTCCATGGCCCTCAGGGTGAAGGAGGCATGCAGCCGAAAGCGGGAGATGATGTGCTCTGCACCGCCCGAACCCGCTGAAGAACTAGAGTTGCAGGAACCCAGATTCCCACTGCCACGACGCTGCAAGGTAACATTACATTAGCAGTTGCAGGAGCCCAAATTTCCGCTGCCTCGTCGCTGCAAGGTAACAGTACATTAACATTAACATTTTAAAATTTTAACATTTTAACATTTTAACATTTTAACATTTTAACATTTTAACATTTTAACATTTTAACATATTAACATATTAACATATTAACATTAACATTAACATACGTTACGTACGCCGGTTAGGGCCGACGTAAGTCATTTGGTTAATGCGGGAGAAAATCAAGAAAAGCCAATGCACTAATTCTCTAGAAAATCAACACGGGCAAAATTGCACAAAAATTTGGTTCTGGCCGATGACACCGCCTAAACTCACAAAAGTGAGCCATGCAATCAGCTGCAACCCAGCACCGCCGATTTTGCTGAACT
>VNJO01012585.1:0-11571 GCA_008042535.1 Drosophila tani | reverse complement strand
TCGCAGAATCAAGAGTAGGGCGGACTTCCCTCATGTGATCCAGATCGAGATATTCTTGGATTACCGAGTCATACCTTGCTTTGAGGGAATCGTCTCTCTTAAGGCGTTAATCGTTTCTTAGGAGTTGCGCCAACGCGGAGGATCTGGAGTACCCTAGGCCGGACCCTATGTGTTCGGGGTCACGGAATGGTAGGCTTACGACGTACCTGCCGCTCTTATCCCTATTGGTAGTCCTAAGGAAATTCTCCTCACATAGTCCATCGGCTTCGACTGGGTACCACTGAGAAGAACCGATGGCAGGATATCAGCCCCGATAAGGACATCTATTTGTGCGCTTTCATAAAACTTTGGATCCGCCAGAGGAAAATCGGGTAGATCCCGTAGAAATTGTTGCGGAACAGGACAGGATGGAAGATTTCCAGCTAGTTGCGGAAGAACGTAGGCCGTAGTGTCTAGCTGCAAAGCAGGCCTGGTCGGAGACCGAATGGTGAACTGACAGAGCTTTTTGGATTCAGCGGATACTGTCTGATTCAATTCTGAGACTTGGGCTTGGGTAACTCGGAAGGGCAGCTTAATAAGGTTGAACAGTCTTTCCGTAATAAAAGTTGCCTCAGACCTGGAATCAATAAGGGCTCGCGCTTGGAAATTAGCGTTAAATGTTTATTATGGCGGTACCAAGCAGGACTGCTCTGAACCCCGTTGCGAAATAATTTTGCACTTCTGCGGCATTTTTCCCAATACTACCAGACATATTTATATATATATATGTAATCGTGCCCCCAGATACACTATCAACCTTATGAACAAAATATTAGCTTCCCCAAAATACACTATGTATATTCTAAATACACCTTAATATTAATTACCCAAGTTAAATCAATTCAAACTAGCTATAACAACACCTATTGACACACTTTAATGTCCAATACACAATTGACCAACCTTTCTAATAAACTTGTAATGTGAATTTAAAGCAACAAAAATGCATTGGTAGAAACCCATTAAAAGGGGGGAGGGCATTGGTACAACTGGAAGACTGGGTCAAGAACAATGACATAACTTTGACGAACGACGTGAACAAAAGGGGATCGTATTGCACGGCCCGCGACGATCCAAAGGCGCACGAAGTTTGCGATTGGGGAGGGAAAACGGCCAAAACATAGCCCGATCGTTTTCATGATCAAGCATAAATATGCTTGCGGGGCAATGTGGACAGATAGACAGACTGACAAACGATTTCTTCTATTTTTCAGGCACGTAAATAATTGTTCTGATTACGTTTGGAGAGGATAGTGGCGTCCAAAGAACCCACCCCAAATCCGGCGAGCTCAGCTGCACAAATCGTGTCTGCTATCCGGGCGGCCACTTCCTCAGCCCTATGTTTTCCAAGGACTGAGGCACCACGACAACACCGACGTAACAAAATCATTAATTATTTTTGTATGGATTCATGGATCAATGTTTAAAAAAGTGAATTGATCAATCCGTTAAGTCTAATATTAACATAATAGCCTCCTAAAAACTCGAAAAAAATCCGTTGGAATATCAATACGCGTTTTTTTTTTTTTTTAACTTATGACCCAAAGTATTAAACAAGCGCACAACTCCAAAATTCAGTTGATAAATAGATTTTTCGAGGTGTTTCAATGTTAGATGTGAAAAAAAGTCAAATTTAGCTATAGAAAACAAGGTTCGTGAACCTGAGGGTTTATTTTGATTACAAACTTGTGAACAATTGCGTTTTCCGGCAATACTTTAATATCAAGCACCCTATCACAAAGAAAATCACATCATTGCTTAAAACTGAACTTGGAGACAGTAAATTCGGTAACAAAAAATTCAATTTTCTACTCAAATGGGTCTTAACTGCATTCTCGGAAGCATCTGGGTTGAGTCGGCGACAAAGACGCACTTTTTACTGATAAGGCTGGGAAAAGCAGCAAAAAAAAAAGAAAACTTACCAAATTTAATTTAAATTAATAATCAAATCAATATTAAATTACATTTTTTTTTTCCTTTTTATGTTTCAGCTTCAAAACCAAGTGCAATAGTGCAGGGTTCGATTTTAGAGCCAGTGTAACAACTTCCTTTTTGTACATTATTTTACAGAAGGTTATATGCTAGCGATTAATGAAGAGATTGTACGTCTATGCAATCCGAGATCTGTTGTTAGGAGTAAGTTTTGTAAACTGACTACACTGTCGTAAATGGTGCGGTTCTTTTAGCATTCAGCATTGCATGGAGACAGATGGAATAGGTTAAGTACAAGGGGTATTGTTCGTGTTAATCACGAATAGCCGATAAGGCATTTTTTGTTTTATGTTATTTAAATAAATTTCGAAAGACGAGTAAATAATGACTTATACACGCCTTGTTTTCCAAATTGAGAGTGTCCCTTCAAATTTATTCAAGCTGTTCAAGAGCCATTAATTGAGTTTAAAATAATAATAGTGTGTCTCGCGAGTGCGATAGAGTGAAAGCTTTATCTTAATTCAAGAGAGCAGTTTAAACTTCAAGAGATCATAGGTACTTATTATTGCATAGCTTATCAAAAGTATATGGCCACCGAATTTACCGAACATCGGCCGCGTTGACCGCATGAACATATGCTATCAATAGAGCGTTTATATAAGCCCGATTTGGTTTTGACTACAGCAACGCGAACCTTTCCATCATGTCCTGAAATGACCTCTACGACTACAACTATTATCTATAGCTTCGGGGAAACGTTGTCTTCGTGGGTTGCCACTGTTCCGATCTGCCACGTTCCACGGGTTTGGTCCATTTCCCTCGCTGTTGGAGGCTCAGAAGATAGTCCCTCGACCAGTCGCTCTAATATCTGCGATAGAAGTTTTGGTTTATAGTGAGAATAATGAATACCCTGACGTACAATGGCAGCCAAAACACGTATGAGAAGCCCAACCAACGACCGTGACCCCGCAAGTCAGTTAGTTTTATGTAAGTGTTTTAGATATATGGTCACAAATTTGCAATTTTTTTCGCATTAACAAGGGGAACTGAGCATTTTGAGCAATTGGCGCAAGTAGAAGGCGGCCACCTACTCTCAACAAAGAGAATGACAAAGTGTCAAACTGTTGAACGGATATAAAAGGATTTAACTTTTGAATTCCAGCACCTTCAGAAATGAAAATTTATATTTTTTCTTCCGTTAATAAATCGATACATATAAGCCACAATGCGATCTACTTTCAGGTACAATAATAACCTTTCTACGATATTTAAAATTCCGATTTTTTTGGTTAGCACATGCCGCCAAACAGCTGAGGAAATAATGCCTTGCAATTCAGTAATTCGATTGGAGATTAATATAGCAAGCTGAGATGGGTGCGTTTGTATCCAGTGAAGAACGGCTTCCGAATGGGAACAAGGGTCAACACACTCGATAAGAAACATAGTGATGCTGCGAACTTCTTCCCAAAGCTTCGCCATCAATTGCGCTGCACATAGCTCTAGCCTGGGTATAGTCTATGTTTTTAAAGGGCAACCCTAGATTTAGATGTTAGCAATTCTACAGACACCCCACTTGGCTCAACCACTCGAACATAAGGCAACACCCATAGGCCCGTATAGAAGCATCAGCGAACCCATGAATTTGACACAATGATTGTTTGCATGTCCCAACAAATCTTAAAATAACCAAATTTTTTAAGAGTGCATAGTCATTTTTTACTAGGCTCCACTCTTTTTCAAAGTGTTAAGGGACAGGGTTTTGAGGCACAGGGCCTTTAACATACACTATCAGAATGTTCGCAGCTTATTGGGAAAACTTAATAAGCTGTATACAAATAGTGTTTCTTTTGATGCAAACGTACTTGTTTTTACGGAAACCTGATTACGAAATTGTCTCATCCAATTATAATATTTATCGTTGTGATCGCTCTAGCCGGACAGGAGGCGGTGTCCTAATTGCTGTTAAATCGACCCTTCCGTCTGATCTTATTACACTAAATGTGGATGATAGTATCGAATCTGTTTCCGTTCGTATTTCTCTACATAATGTTTATGTATATATTTCTTGCTTGTATATACCACCACGATCGGATACAAGCGTCTACGTGCAACACTTATTTTTAATTCAAATCATTCAGTGTAGTCTTAAAGATAATGATCACCTCGTTTTCTTGGGTGATTTTAACATCCCAGGTCTAGTTTGGATGCCCTCAGTCGATTCAAACACTTTACTTCCCACAAGTGCACACGACAAGGTATTAGTGATCTTTATTTAAATCAAGTTAACTCAGTTGTTAATTCAAGTGGAAAACTCCTTGATCTCGTCTTCGCTTCAGATTTTTTCAACTCATGTGTATTTAGGATTAAACCACTTTCAACACCCGAGGATAGTTACCATCCTACTCTCGAAATTGTTTTCGAAATATCTCTCATTACCTCCAGCTAAAAACGGACCTAGATCTACTCGCTTATTCAGGAAAACCAATATCTCTCATCATTACCTCCAGCTGATAACGGACCTAGATCTACTCGCTTATTCAGGAAAACCACCTTCGCTGAATTAAATTACTACCTCTTCAACATCAATGTCTATCGTTAATGCCACCATCTCAGCATGGTTTCATGAAACGCAGGTCCACAACAACCAACCTCTTAGAATTTACACCTTTCATTAGAAATGGCTTTAAACGAAAGTTTCAAGTCGACGTTGTATTTACTGACTTTAGCAAGGCGTTTGATTTAGTGAATCACGATCTACTGCTAAAAAGCTAACTCTTCTTGGTTTTCCTAATAATCTAGTAAGCTGGATCGAAAGTTACTAATCTAATCGCACCCAAAAGGTCATATTTAACAGGTATCTTTCTAAAAATGTTTTCTTCACTTCGGCAGTTCCGCAAGGTAGTCACTTGGGACCACTGCTCTTTGGATTATTTATCCATTTATTATTTAACTTTAAAGTATGCTGACGACGTTAAAATTTGTATGCACATTATAAACAAAGATTATCACGTTTTGTTGCAAAACGACCTAATCCGTATTCAATCCTGGTGCGTTACTAACGGGCTTAATTTAAACCACTCCAAGTGGTTTCTTCTATCGGACTAATCTACACGTGTAAAGTTACTTTCTAGGGCCAAACCTTCTTGAGCGTATTTCTAGTATATCAGACCTTGGTGTTCTATTTAACCATAAGTTAAATTTTTCCGATCACATAGGAATCTTGGTAGGAAAGGCTAGAGGCGTTTTAGCGTTTGTTAATCGTTGGGCTAAAGAGTTTGATGATCCCTATACCACTAAACTTCTCTATATCTCGCTAGTTCGTCCTTTGCTCGATTACTGGTCATGCGTATGGTCACCCCAGTATGCAAAGTATAAAGAGCTCATCGAATCGGTGCAGAAGCAATTTCTTCTGTTTGCTTTGAGGGGTTTAAATTAGGAACAACATCTTCGTCTTCCCTCGTACTTGCCGACACTGCAAGACCGTCGAACATGTAACACCGTTATTTTCCTTTGCTTCGTTGCTACACAACATAAAGTTTGCAGTTCATGCCAGAAGCACTCGACAGTTTCGCCCTATTTTTCTGGAGATATGCCGATCAAATTTTGACTCCCATTACCCTTTTCGTATTCTGTGCCAGTTGTATAACGAAAATTATCATGTGTTATCCTGTGAAACATCCTTGTCATTAAATATATCTAATATTCTGTCGTACTTATTGTCTAACTTGTAAATCTTCACCCCAACCCATCCGATATGAAACGGAGCATATCGTTAAAAAGTTCTCCTACCCGGTTGGGGGTAAGATAATTATTATTATTATATTTTTAATGTTAACAGTACATTTTTGTTAACTTTTAAATAAAGAATTAAGAATAAAGAATAAAGGGTCATCCCGGCTCAGACTCAAAAGCCAAACCTTTTGTAGAAATATGTTCGACCTGGTTATTATTGGACATAATAAGCCCAAAGAATCAAACAGAGTGGCAATAATGGACAAGATTGATCTTTTGGTTATCACCTGATCTGTGGTTGATTAAACAGTTTTAAAATCTTGAAGATCTCCGTGTAAAATTTCCGCCCATTTTGTCAAAACAAAGCCCATAGGTTCTCGAATCTCAGTAAGCTCCCTAAGAAGAACAACCTTTTCCTCCTCTGTGTCCGCTGAGGATGCGATTGTACATGGGTATCGCGAAGATACTTTAGACATTTAACCGCTAGAAATGGAGCCCTTGCTGTTCCATACATAACAGTATTAGCAGATAAGTTTGTAAAGGGCTCTTCTCCATACAATTAATTACAAAATTCGTTGCGCCTCTTCAACTTCTACTTGACGGTACATTTTAATTATGTCTGGTAGGGTGTAAAACAATGTGGATCTTTCGGTATCGAACCCTCAATTACAGTCATATGTCCGAGACCCAAATACTCTTTTATGAGCTGATTAAACATTAACTGGGTGTTCGGATTTTTAGTCAATCGTCTCTTTAACGCAAAAAAACGTCTTCTTGATATATCAAATGATAATCCGAGAGACGTGCTTGATTTAAAAGGTAAGAATACTTCCAATCGATCTGAGGGTAAGCGAACAATTATTTCTCGAAAGATTTTCACAAAGCATTTCCTATATATTGTTTGTCACCATGGGCAGTGGAAAGTGAAGTGGCAGGGTACAGGGGCGTACCGCAGTGCTCCTGCTAGTTACCGCGCTTGCCCGCTTTGCTACAGCGGAGGCCGGTCCAAAGGTGTCAAAGTGGCAAGGAGATGCCCCGGAGATGATGGGCCTGGTGGCTCCACTGCTCGGATGCCCCAGCTTGGCCAGGGGGTGAAAGAGTTTTTGTTGTACTTTCCGTTTCACTGTATCTTTGCCAAAAATGCTTTCTCGTTGTCTAAATGTGGCTGCACCCACTACACCTTGCTGCTCACGACATCTGATCGCATAGTCAGCTGATTGCCAGTGTTAGACAACATGCAAATCCCATCGGTCTGGCAGCTCTGTCCACCAAGTGGCGCAGGCAGACCGAAGCTGATCGCCAACAGGAGTCGCTGTCGCGTTTCCTAACGCACGCTGAAGCTCTTAACTGTGAGACTCGTAAGCGATCGCAATCGGAAACGGTAGCATACTCTCTCTGAAGCTCATTTGGCTTCAAAAAGGCGAAGTCAACCATTGATGCCAATCTAAGGTGGTTGATATAGCCAGGGGTGCTATGGCAGACCGACGATGGAAAGGAGGGGCTACGGAATAGTGCCTAATAGTGACACTGGGCATACGCAATGCGTTCAACACGGCGAGATGGTGCAGCATTATGGAGGCCCTGACCAATTTTGAGGTCCCCCGTACCTACTTAGGATAATAGGGAGCTATTTCGATGAGGGGATTCTAAAAATACGAAACACCCGCAAGATGGGAATCCATCGGACTGCCTTGCCGAGCTCCACAAGGTTCGGTCCTGGCTCCCATTCTGTGGAACGCCATGTACGACGGGGTACTCAGCCTAGCGCTGCTTTGTCGAACAGAACTGGTGGGCTTCGCAGACGATATTGCGGTCGTCGTCGTCGCGATGGAGCTGGCCATAGCAGAGTACCTCTGCAACAGGAGCGTGAACTTGATCCACTCATGGCTGACCAGAGTGGGACTCCAGCTGGCCCCCCAGAAAGCCGAAGCCGTGCTCGTGAGCAGCAGAAAGCGATGCGCCGATCACCTTGGGGTGATGTTAGATACGAGACTTTCGTTCCGCGAACGTCTCGCGTACGCAAGAGCTGCTTTTAAGCAACGTGGTTAGGACAACCATGCTCTATGCCGCGGCGGTATGGCAGTACGCCATGTCGACGCTGTCGTACTGCCACACGTTGAACGCCTTCGCATCTGCAGCGCATTCAAGACGGTGTCGAACCAGGCTACGTTAGTCCTAGCAGGGACTCCACCGCTTGATCTCCTTGCCTCCGAACAGGCCTCTGTTCAAGAGCAAGTGCGCGGTAGAGCCCAAACTTCTGGAGAGGGAAAAGCGGTGCATGCCGCGGCCAAGCGGACGACTCTGGCATCATGGCAAACCCGCTGGGAGAGCTCGACCAAGGATCGCTGGACCTTTCGGTTGATTCCAAGCCTGGAGGTCTGGACTAATAGACAGCACGGCCAGGTGAACTTCTCCTTGGCACAAATGCTGAGTGGACACGGCTGCTTTCATGGCTACCTACACAGGTTCGGCCACGAAGTCAGCGGAGCATGCTGGTGGTGCTCAGACGGCGAGGAGGAGTTAACGGAGCACGTAGTCTTCAGGTGCGGTATGTTCGCGGAAGAGAGACACATACTGGAGGAGGAGCTGAACACAGTGAACTCGACGGACAACCTGGTGGAGACAATGCTTCCCAACAAGCAGTAGACTTTTTTTTGGGACTTATGAAAAGCTGGATCAGCAAGCACTAGTCTTCTGGAAATGCTTAGTGTCTTAGCATCTCCATTTATTTTGTGTTTTTTTCTATCACCCAGCATTCAGCCCATCTATATAGTGGCTCCAAGTCCGCGCAGTGCCCAGGCAGGCGTACTACGGGTATCCGGTCCTACCGATGCCGAGTCTGCCGGGGGATCCATCCACTTCGGTGCCCGAGTACCCGAGGTTTCTAAAGCTGAGCGCAGAGAAGCGGCTCCGTGCAGTGCTTGTCAATAAGTACTGTGCAAACTGTCTGGCGCACGAGCATTCGCAGGGAGACTGCCGTACGGGTGACCGGTGCAAGAAGTGTGAGCGTAACCACCATACGCTTCTGCACATGCACGAACAGTCCGTTGCACAGCACCGTTCCGCTTCTCGGGAGCGTTCGCGCCGGCAAGATTCGCCAACCTCCAGAACGCTTCCCCCTCCAGAGCGCTCAGCATCCTCGACGCCGGCACCAACGCTTTCGTCCCTTCTACAACGGCACAGTGTCAGCGTCCTTCCAACGGCGGTGGTGAGATTGGAAACTGGGGGCAAGACGTTCGACATTGTCGCTCTGATCGTCCCGTGCACGACTACGAGCTCCATCGACGCGTCCCGAGCCGCCGCGTTTCGCTTGCCCACCACCAGTGTGGGCGACGAGAAGATCTGTACGGCGACGGTTCTGTCTCCGACCGACGCGAAAATCAAGTTCGAGACGGTACTGCGGATCGAACCCTACATACGGATCCGCACCCCGATCCGGTCGCTCAGCGACACCGTCGTCGACAAGTTCAAGGACCTGCTGCTCGCGAACGAGCGATTCCATCAGCCTTCAACCGCCTCGCTGATCCTGGGGGCTGATGTCTATTCCAAGGTGGTCGAGCCAGGGCTCGTTTGGATTGAAGAGGGGCTGCCAGTAGCCCAAAGTACTGTGTTTGGATGGACCATCACCGGCGCCTGCCACCAGGCCTAATCACGCACGCAGGAGTTTTTGTTGCATCGCTAGCGAGTGCAAGGGGGGCGGAATGTTCAGGCGCGAACACCCTGTATTCCCAGCTCTATGCTCTCGCTCTGGCGGTAGCATGCACATCTTCCCGGCTCCGCGCTCTCGCTCCGGCGGACGCTTTTGCGCTCTCGCGCTCAGGCCATTCTCCACCACTCCCTTGGAGTCTCCACCGCGCCTTCGGGCGCTTAGAATAAATTAGGATAAGTTAGTCGCAAATGGTCTCTCTCTGAATAAACGCCGGTCGATTCGCATTCGCCTACACGAGTTCTCGTCTCTTTTTTTCTACCGCGATCGCGCCGAGTGCCTTATATTTGTTATTTTTATCTGGTCTAAACGTGAGATGGATAAGTGGTTGTATTTTGTGATGTGGTAGCTGTTGAGTTGGAGTTGGTTAATTGACTGGTACCAGGCTGATGTCTTCGTTATGTATGATAGTGTTTTTGCTTGGTGTGTGTTTTTTATATATTTTAGTATGTCTTTTGTGTTAAGATTTTCAATAGTTATAAGTGGTTTTTTAATTGCGTATTTTGCTAGGGTGTCCGCCAGTTCATTTCCTGGTATCCCTACGTGGGGCGTGTGAAGTGTAATGTTCGATATTGTTAGTGTTTTTATTGCGGGTGTATGTTTTTATTTATTTGCTGGAAGTTGGAGTTAAATTGATTTTGTCACTTTGGATGTTATTGCATGTTAAATATTTATTAATAGACCTCGGATTTTGCATATTTTCATATAGGCCTTAAGGTTAATACCAAACTTTGAATATAGGCGTTTTATCGTGCAGATATAACAAATTTAAATGCATATCAAAAATATGCAAAATATATGCAAAAGATATGCAAAAGAATATGTAAACGAGAAAGAAAGATAACTTCGGTAAACCGAAGTTGGTATACTCTTGCAGTTTGCAATTGGATCATTGAAAACCGAACCATTTTAGTATTGTTGAAAAAATATCGAATTTTGTAAATTTTACATTTTACATGTAGAATTTTACATTTTCATATAAATCGACCGATCGCTTCTATGGCAGCTATATGATGTAGTTGTCCGATCATAAAAAAATTAAAACCGTAATTCTAGAACCAAAATAACTGCTATATCTCAAAATTCTATATCTATGTGCAACGTGTGTAGTGGACTGTCCCCTTTTTCGATGCAATAAATTCGTTTCGTTTCATTCGTTTTCTCTTTCAAAGTGAACGGTCGTGTTTTTGTTTTGCTACTCGTATTTGTGTTAATTTCTTGCTATAAACCACCGGGGTTTTATTTAAAACTTCTATCTTGTGTTTAATAATAATTCACCGTTTCACTTCGCGTGTGCATGCAGCTGTTTTTGTGTATTAATAACTATATTAATTGCAAATTAGTTTGGTGCAGCAATTGCTTATCTTCATTTTTGTATTCCTCTTTGTGCTATATCCGTTACGCCGATATTACAGCTTGGCGGCTTAAGCTCCCTAACTCTCGCTCTATTGCTCGCTCTCTCTCTCTCTTAGTGCACTTAACTTCTCTTATTTTCTCTTAACTTCCATTGGTACAGTGGTAAGTAACTATAATGTCTTTTAATATTGTCTGCGCTATAAAAACCTGCAAGAAGGTAATTTCAAATGATGACCCTAATATCGGCTGCTGGCTGTGTGATAATGTTGTGCACGCCAAGTGCCTTGATCGCACAGGCCGGGCGGCTGAAATTATTAAAAACAGTGGAATGCGCTACTGCTGTGAAACTTGTCGCGAGGTTGAAAGGGAGATGAGGTCTTTTATGCGGCAAACCAAAAATGGTTTTAGGGAGCTACTGGTTAGTTTTCGTAAAACTAACGAGGTGCTCCTTGCGCTGGACTCCCAGTTTAATGGCCTTAAGCTATTAAATGAGTCCCCTAAGCGCAAAAAAACCACGGTTGGCACACCGCATTTGGGCGGATCCCAACAACTCGCGGCGGGCTCTCAACAGCTCACTCCCTCGGCACAGCCCCCGACTCCAATATATCAAACTCCAATGATATTAAGATCGGGGGCGAGAAAAGATTCGGCCTCCGAATGTGCCGCGGGAGGGACAGCGCCTCCATTTATATCCGTAGAGTCCGCTGAGGGGTCACAATTAATGTCCCCACAGAACCCCATTCAGAAAACTCCCCAGGGTAACGGGCCCGGAATACCGGCCGAAATTGGCACTACTAATGTATTGC
>VNJO01012569.1:0-26678 GCA_008042535.1 Drosophila tani | reverse complement strand
AGATATCATACGATTTAGAGATTAAGATAATGCGATCAATGAATAACAAAAAAGCTACCAATGTAAAATATAAATATGTATAAATATTCTAGAAACCTTAAAAAGTGTATTAACATTCTTAAAAAAAGGAAATTGGATCATCCTTCATATGTAATTTATTTTAATGTTTTAAACTTATAGAAATTATTTCCGAAAGTAGCATAAATTCCCCTGAAGATACAAGCTAACTTCCCAACACTTCGCAGACCCCCTCTGTCCGGCGGATTCTGTTCAATGAAGCAGCCGCCAAAAACTCCTGCAAATGACATTGGGAGAGATGGGTGGCAGACAGCCGGGGACTGAGTGCGAGGTGAGAGCAGATTAATTTCAGGGCTATCCATTTTTCAGTCTCCATGTTGTTTTGCATTTCCTTGACAATTGTTTAACTAAATTCTCCCTGTTGCAGTGCAAGGATATATGGCACACACGTGTCGCCCACGCTCACGCAAGCCCTGAAATTCGGCATTGCCACGATGGCCATTGAAAAGGTCAGCACATACACACTAGTCCTTGTCCAGATATGGATTAAGACGTAGCGAGGACATAATTGCTTGGCTTAAAAATGGCACGAAGTTCTTGGCGTTTTATACGATTTTTGAAGTTTTAATAACGATGCCATTAACTGCAAGGCGATTAAAACTTCAGCTTGCCAAATATAATAGCCTTTCTGATTTTATATATTTTTTTAAAGAACAATTGCCATTGCACAAAATTATTCGTATGCTACTTTCATGACCGTTAAATTTTTAATTTTGTTAGATCAACAAATTATTGAATGAAATTAACTAAAAATTATATTAAAATGAAAACTTATATAAGATCCTTCGTTAAAAAAATATCAGTGATAACTTTGATGTTTTAAGCGATAAATTCAATACTATAATAATATTAGAGTTTAGAGATTTTCTATAAATACCTTTCTATAAAAATCTTCTTAGCTTTCCCACCTATATATATATGTATGTAGCTCCAGTCCTAGACCAACATCAAATAAAATATTAAAACTAACAAATGCAAATGTACACAGCCCAACCTCCAAACTAATGACATATCAATTTTGAAAATACCCAAAAAAGAAGGCTAAGAACCCCACCAATTACTGGGTCAATGTGCGTGCCCTGAACTGATTCGGCCAGAAAGCCAAGCCGGCGCACACCAAGTGTGCAATAAGTCAGTCGCCTCCGGAGAGTTCATTGAAACTAATTTTCGGGACCCGCAGAGCCAGAGACAAGGACACTAAACAGAGGGTGTGACGGAGGCATTTTCCTTTATTTATGGCAGAGGAGGAAGGCGGGTCCAGTCCCTCGGTCAATGACTCAATGGGAATATTTTCGGTTCCCTCTTGATTTTGGGCCGGCAAAAAGTTCAATCCACTTTTGTCCCCCTTATCGCTTATCCGCTTGGTACCTCTTGATTCGAAAGTCAAAGTAATTTTGACATAATCGTTCTTAAAATGCAAGATTTTTTTTTTTAAATTAAATTTGGCCAAAACCTAAGGATCTAAGGTTAGGACTAAGGGTCATTATTAATGGTAATTATAGGGAATATTTCATATAAGAAAATGTGATAATTTTGTTTTTTACAAATTTGTTTATTTATTATTAAAATCTTTCTATAAAATCTAAAGAATGCAGTGACTTAATATATTTTTTAATTTTGTATGGAAATATCATTCAAAAAGCTGTTTTAAAATAATATGAATACTTTTGAAGATCGAATAATGTTTCAGCAAGAGCCGTATATTATAATGACTTCATCTTTCTCTTTATTTTCCTTATAATCGCTCTTTTTCGCCTTATCTCTCTTCCGCAACTCTCTGGATTCGCTCATGGTCACTGCACTTTCTCTCAGTTCGCGCCGAGCTCTCGGCAAGCTCTCTTCGGCGCACGCAACGAACGATGGAACTGGAACCGCAGCGCACTCTAACCGACTTGCCCTTCGAGGTCCTCGATCTGATCTTCAAGGCTCTGGCGTGTAAGCCCCTCTACGGACACAGGAACTACACTGTCTACGATTACTCGAAGGACAAGCTAAGCCTGGCGCAGGCCAGCGAGTATCTGGGCCAGGCCTTTGCCTATCACAGTCGCGATGCGTACAAGAAGGCCAAGTATGATAATTCATTCATAACCGAAAAGGCCTGGATTGTAATTCTCTCACTTTGCGGCTCCAAGGTGGTGGAGTATGTGGGCAGCCCGGGTTGCTGTTGGAGTGCAGTCGTGGCCAAGGCGGTGGCACAGTACTGCCCCAACTTGCAAATGGTTAGATTTCAAGTCTACGAAAAGAATGGCGACATTGTACTATCTGTGTTAGATAATGCCAAGAGTGTCATTAGAACCCTGGAATTCGGATATGCTTCCTACGATCCCTCGAGAATTGGCCCAAATATAATGCACAAAATTCCAGAGCTGCCCTTGCTGAGGAAGTTGACACTTGATCGGTGCTCAGTTGATGAAGGTGAGTTTAGGATAAATTTAATTGTAATATTTAGGGAAATATTTAAACAGCAAAAAAGCTTTTAACCATCAATGCTTTTTACTTTTTTTTTTATTTTAAAGCAGAGTTGCTCACACTGTGACCCGCTTGCCGCGGCTGTGTGGAAAGCCGAATTCATAATGCCAGTATAGGCAGCTCTGCTTAATATATTTTCATGCGAAAGAATTCTTCAAATAAAATCATAAAAATTTCTCATTGGGCAGCTTACCAAATACAACGATTTTTGAATATAGAAGAGCTTTACTTGCACTCAGATAGTCGCTCTTATGGAGGAGATTCCAAGCCACTAAATCTGTTCAAGGTGTGTGCTCCACTGGAAAAACTCCGTTTGCTGACGGTTTTTGGCGTACATATCATTTCTGAGACGGATGAAGTTGAAACAATTCCACCATTTCCCGTTCTTGAACACTTTAAACTGTGCTCTTGCATTATTTCGATGGAATTCCCAAATTGTCCAAAGCTCAAGATCCTTGATATATCATTCTGCAAGTGCCACATAGAAGGCTTAATCTGTAGATCTGTTCTAAAACAGGGCGAAGACTTGGAGAGATTAGCAGTAGAGTGCCGACCATCACAATTCGATAATGATAGTTTCCTGGAAGTGGTACGAAAATTTCGAAAACTGCGGCTCTTTGATGTCCCAAGCCGGAAAATTAAATTCAACTTGGAGTTTGTGCACGAAATGTTGAATGCTTTAAAGGAAAATGGTGTAACTCAGACAGATCAATTGGAACTGGTGTTTGATGAAATATCTAAAATACATTGGCTACGTCACTGGGTAAGATTAATATATTGCAAGAAATATATATAAGTCAGATTTGATTTTCCTTTACAGCTCTCTTATAATTCAAGTTCCAATTTAATAAAGCTTCGTGTTTATTAGAAAAATGAGTAATCAAATTATAAATTGTTTTATTATTAATTAGAGGATTGAAGGTAATCTTAATCAATATTTATTAAAGGATATCTTACATTCCAAACAAGGCTTCCTTCTTATCGCTACTTATCCTGTTTTATTATTCCGTGCTGCAGATGGCAAAGGTGAATCATTGTTCCACAAACTGGCTCCCATAGCTCCCTAATACCAACCCACCGGATGAGTAAGCCCCGGGAATTTGCGGCCAATGTTGTTGAACCTCCTCGGGGGCGAGTGTCCGTTGCACCTGACACGCACTCCTGGCTGGGAACTTGTGTGTGCGATTCCTATGGATGGGCATGGCTGGCGGGAGTTCGGCAACAAGTTCAAAGTTCGTGCCGGATTTGGGTCTGCCGGGGCATTAGTCATATCTCTGCTGCTGCTCCTGGCTGAATTGTCACCTGGTGCGAAGCGCTTGAAATATTTCCTCCTGTGCATGTTAGTGTGAAATATTAGCTTGGCTTTAGACAGAAATCAGGCGCCAGACAAGCAATGCATGTATTGGCTTTTCCACTTTTGGACACCATGTGCTCTAATGGTGTTATGACACTGCATAAATAATTTGGGTTTCTATTAGACAGCAAGCATAGGGTTTTACCTAAGTGAGAGCAGGTCTAGTCGTCCTTTAAATGAGAATTTAATGCATTAAATTGACAAAATACAAACCATTCTTATTACTTACCTTTTTAATCAGTGTGACCGTAGTACCATTATAAAAAAAAAATCAAACCAATCAACGCAAATGGTTGTCTCTTTCTAAGTTCTATTGAAACCCCTAATTAATGTTAACTTTAATGCAGTATCATAACACTATAATTAATTATGTTTTTAATGCAGTATCACAACACCATTACAATTTAAGAAAGCAACGATTTCAATGTAAGTTTTTTGTTTAAAATATTTCTTTATTTATCTTATATATTTTTTGGTACAAATTCAAGTCGTAGCTTTAGTAATTCTGAACCAGATGTAAGTGTAAGCTGTAAAGAAATAGGAAGCCAAGTTATGTAGAAGCCACTCCGAACATTTAATTCTTACTCACCCAGTGTCGCAGCCACCTGAATTTAAAGTACTGATCTATCACCAGTTCCAAGGGATCATTCGGTGTGAGCCCGTTTTTTCTCAAGATATCCACAATTTTAACCACAAAATCATGGGTAAACTTGACATTTTTAAAGGCAAGCTCCAAGTATCTCAATTTTTTACAGCCGCGGATCAACTCAAGGAAACCCTGGTTATCATACGACGTGAACTCACGAAAGAAGATTAGTCTTTCTAGAGATTCCCCCTGATTCAAAATCGATCTGCGGACAGAGTCCGTGGTATCAAATATCTTATTCTCCTTAAATGTCATCGCCTTTAGCTTGGGACAAGTGGGAAAGTCCATTTCGATGTCGGAGTACAATACTTTCAACTCTTCCAGGGCTATCAAAGGACTCTCAAAGTCGGTGTCCTTGGAACCAACACTTGCACCGACTACACTCAGTAATCGTAGTTTCTTCAGCGGGGCACAAATGAAGAAGATATTGATAGTGGCACGAGGGTATTGGAAACCGAATGGTCTGTCAAGTTCCAGCGCCTCCAAGTTGACAAATTTCTGTAAATGGAAAACTGAGAGACCAAAAAATTTTAGAATAGGGGCTATTAATTAGAAGCAAACATAATTAAATTTAATAATTAAGAAAGCTCTAGTCATACCCTGTAAGCCAAGCCTAATACGTGAAGTTCGAAAGAAAGTTATTTATATATTTTGTTATTAATCCATTTAAACTCACCGTCATCGGCATGAATATGTCGAAGCCTAAGTATTTTTAGCAGGGGCATTTCCGGCAGTTCCCCCACCAGTTCAGGTTTAATAGGATCTCTGCCATAACAAAAGTCAGCCGACCTTAGTCCGTCTTTTATCTTGGTTATGAATGAT
This sequence comes from Drosophila tani, assembly GCA_008042535.1. Taxonomy (NCBI): domain Eukaryota; kingdom Metazoa; phylum Arthropoda; class Insecta; order Diptera; family Drosophilidae; genus Drosophila; species Drosophila tani. The sequence goes on along the minus strand of VNJO01012569.1, from coordinate 21,309 downwards.
ACCACGGAGTCCAAGATCTCGGGGTAAATTATCAATCTAATCCTTTGCAAATTGGGGCAATGCAAAGCCACCAAGTCTTTCATCTCATGATCGATCGAGTTATACATACTTGTAGATCCTGAAAATGCATTCACATTTGATCCGCAAAGGGGCAGAATGAAGCGCCAGCTTTTTATCCCAATTAGTGTTCCTGGTGGTATTATCTTGAAGTCATTCCGACTGTGGTGGACAAAGGCTTGGGCCAAGCACTGACTGGCCTGGGCCAAGTTCACCTTATTTTCGATATCTCCGCAATATTTATATATAAGATCGAGCACTTCTAGCGGTAGCTCTGTTATCGCCCGCTGCCTTTCCATCGTTGTACTCCTCGGCGGAGTGTGCAATGCGAACTGATGTGAGAAAGCTGTACGTCGACCGAAGCACAAATTTGCGATCTTAAGAGACAATTAAAGAGAAAAAGAGTGAGTTAATGCGAAATCTTTCTCCGCTCTTAGAGTTAGGTGCTGTTTTACGGAAGATTTCGTCATAATTTTGTGAAATTTCCAAGCCAAATAAATAACTGATCTATGTTTTCTTAATTTTTATAATATTTAATCAAACTTAAAACATATAATATTTAATTAGTTCAGCCTTAAACAACCCATTTCTTTCCTTTTTACTGATAAAAATGCCAGCTTACGACTTTCGAGGCATTTTTAACAGCGGTTCGGTTTTGCTGACTGCATTTTATGGCCACTTACTTGGCCAAAACATCAAGCAAACTGGGCAAAATAATGTAGATTACAGTTATTATGACGTTGTTGTGCTGCAACCCCTGGTGACAGACCCCCATCTCTCCACCCCCTACTATGTCTGAGTCCAGACAATTTGGCCTTCTTCCCCAACCCGAAACTTTCGCTAATTTGTAATGTTGCAGGGCTAAACAGAAACTGCAGCGGGTTAAGGGTGGAGTACAGGGTTCAGGGAGCACGTGAAAAAAATCGTTTTCCTTAATTTCGGCTTTATTATGCTTAAGCCAGCTTTATGTATTATCCCTAGAGGACGTCTATTAAAAGTTTGTAATCATATTAATATATTACAAATTCCTTACAAAAAGTTTTAAAAGATTAGTTGTTTTAAATTATACTTGAGGAAATAATGATTATTTAATAATCTATAATTTTGACTCAATAGCTGAACGATTTTTAAAAGTTCTAGGTTTAAGTTTAAATGTATTTTTCCATGTGCAGAGTTTCGCTGACACTTTTGATGCCCGTTGCGTGATAAGGGCGGACCAGATGAGACGGTGACGCAATGCGGTGCAGCATGGAGGTCAATAAACCATTCTGAATGTTTGTAGGATCGGCTTAAATTCCACAAAAAGGGTTGAAAGCTTTCACAAGGGATAGCACTCGAGTTCTCGAGCACAAAAGCAGACACATGAAAGCCCCCTTGACGAAACGGAGTTGGAAATTGTACAAATGCAATAAACAAATTTATTTGGCAAGCTCTGTTCAGAGGTCTGTGTAAAGTAAAGTTAAAAAGTAATTGGATTAGTTTAAAATATACAAATTAATATATTAAATTGTTTTCTAAATAAAATTCTCCTCGCGTTTTTGAGTGGTATTTTTTATTTTATTTGTAGTCTTGGAGGAAAAAAGGGTTTGATGTTCACTATTTTTGATAATTTTAGAAAAGACTTTGTAAACGGGCTTGAAACATTAGAATATATTGCCAAATAATTTCGCTTACCAATTCCATCTATTTTATTTAAAAAATTTTGGTTCAATATTTTCTGTGATCAATTTCAGGTTTTCAAATAATTTTATTTTGAACAGATCTTTCCATCAACCCGAGATATTTTCCCATTAAAAAATGTGCACCTGTTCCGTGCAAACTTTTTCCCTTTTTACCCATTTCTTTCCCATTTTGCGTTGCCAAAACTGAGTCCTGCCAGCTGTTATTTGTTGCGAAAGGATAATTTGTCACTGAAAGCACCCACCTTCGTTTCAGCCACCAAAAGGGGTTGCAACTTGCAATGTTGCAGGTCCCTGCTACCTGCAACTGTGACTCACCTCACCTAGTTTCCACTGCGGAAATGGAGTGGAAATGCGGGGAGTTGCACAATAGGCCGGCTGAAGTGTCTTTTGCCACTTTGCAACTTTCTCCATTTCTCCGGTATTAGCGCACAGCACACTCTCTCGCTCCAGAACTTTCTCTGGAGCGAAGAAGCGAAGTCGGACTAAGGAAAACCCGCCCAGCCGGTTCTCGGGAAATTTGTCTAAGCAAATATTGCGCTGCCAGGTAAAGTGCAACTAGTTTTCCCAGCACAAAGGGGAAAAACTTGCAATGGCAATGACCCAACAGGCTTTTAGCCTTGAATCTGTTGCAAGTGGAATGGAAAACCAGTTGTTGTCTTCAGAGGCAGAACCAGAAGTAGTTTTTCCCGGGTTTGGGAATAAATATATATTTATGTTAACTTAATTTCTTGATATCAGATATCTTTCTTGGTATTTCCTTTAGTTTTCAATATGTATGAGTTACCAATAATAATAAATATGAGAAAGAATTAGAAGGAGGATCAAAGCAACCCTGTATAAAACGCTGCACAGCTCATAAAATATAAAACACGCTGTTAGCATTTAACCGCCGGTTATTTAACTGTAGGTTGAGAAAATCACATGTTCTCTATAAAGCAATATTTTTCATAAAGAAAAAAATATTGTTGATATATTTGTAACCCCTTCATCCATCCTTCCTTTCCCAAAACTCTGAGACCATGCCCTTGGTCAAGTCCAATGCCATTGCTGCCAGAGAAGGTTCGAATTGGGTACTAAAACGATGCAATTTCTGGTTCGCATCTTTATGGGACCCTTGTCTCGGCGCCATGACGCCAAATGAGCTGTCAGCACCGAACCACAACCCCGATTGCCATCCTAAAAGCACCCTCCAGGACCTCCGGCGCATTGATAAGACAACTTTTACTTTAGTGAGCTGTAGCGGTGAGCAGGAGAATTTTCTAGTTTTCACTTGTCACCCAGAAGACGCGGCGGCGGTGGGAGTATTTGGGGTTGAGTTGCAGTTGGAGTTGGGGTTTTCGGTGCCCTTTTTTCTGGGCGCGGCACTTTCTAATACCCAAGCAGTGGCTGGGCCAAGCAGTCCAAGCAGTGTGGGGAGCCATCCAATGAGTCAACAACAAAAGTGCAAATAAGCCAAGGGGCAGACCGAGGGGAGGAGGAGGGAGAGCAGAGTGCAGCGGGAGCCAAGAACCGACGACGACTCCTGGGCAAAAAGCCAGCGGTAGGGGTAGGTCAACCACCAGACATTGAACCCAGCGCACAAACACGCAGGCACACACACAGGCACACACGGTAAAGCAAACTTCCGTTGAGAGCGCTAAACCAGAGAAAATACGGCGAGAAAGAGAAATAGAAAGAGAGCCGCCGCTCGTCGAGGGGATCGTGGAGGTTGGGGGCCAGCGAGCGTGCAGCACGTGAGTCGAGCAACTTGCACAACAGAAAGAGAGAGAAAGCATAAGCAGTGGCAGCGTCACACAAGCAGTGCAATGTCTGCCCTGGTGAGCGAAAGAGAAAACAAGAGTTGAAAGCTTAAAAGCCGATTATTGGAATACCCTATAAAAAAGTCGGCTCTTTATATTTATTATATCTAAACTAAAAAATTCTAATTTCTTATGTATTTCTAACTAAAAATATTAATAATCATAGTGAATATTTTTAAATATTTTTGTATGCTTTGCCATACTCTTTGAGAATTTAAATACCACACTAAAGAGTATTAAAAGGCCTGAAGGAACTCTACAACATCGTGCTCGGCCGTTGCCTAGCGTCGTCGTCATCGTCGCATTTTGCGCTAGTTTAGTGGGTTGAGTGACACAGACACAGTTTGCGGCCAGAGCGAGACGGGTGGCGGTGAGAGGTGGAGGCCGCAAGCGAACGAGTTTTCAATTGCGAAGTTGGGGATGGGGAAGCAGTTGCGATTTTGTAATCGCAAGCCAAGTGGGGACACAGGGTTGCCACATGGTTGGAATGAAAGATATGATATTTAAGGCAGATTTTTGAAAAATATAATTCTTTTCTAGCAATTGAATCTTGCTGACATTAGCAACATAACGTATACGCCATCTTACTGCCTGCTAATCCTGTGGTTCTTGCTTGATGGTTGATGATCTAGCCTGAACACGAGCTCGTCTCTCGTACTCCTCGTAATTTCGCTTATACATATCCGTAGCCTCAGCCTGTGCCGTCTCATGAAGATCTGGCTTTGAGAGCAGTTCCTGGATGCATAGCAGAAGCTTCTTGATGGTCCAGACCATGCTCCAATCATCTGGATCGTTCAGCTGGGCAAGGCACACCGAGCCCGAAGGGAAAACGTTCGGATGAAACAGCGGTGGATCGAACCAGCATTTCGGGGGAGACATCGGGAAGTCGTCCGGGAAACTCATTCGTAGCTTGAACCGGCCACCCTCCCACGGCGTAGACGGAAGCCCGGGAATGATGCACTCCCAAAGACAGAGATTCAAAGTGCCATTTAGTTTTTTTGACGGATGCGCCACAAAACCGCAAGGGTGATCCTTGCGCCAAAACTTCCGCTCCGCGCTTAGACGTCTAATGCCAATGGCGTTCATTGTGCCTCCTTTATAAAGTCTTTAAGTTTTTTAGTCTTCGTATATTCAAAATATATGTTTTTATTCCCAGCTGAAGTCTGAGAGAGAGAGACTCTAGCAGGAATTTGTTACGATGTTTATTTACAAGACTGCTTATCTCTTTTCAAGAGTTTCAATTTATAAATCTATATTGTCTTCTAAAATTTTAACTCTTTTGCGCTAAGAAGTATGCAATATGTTGTTATCGTAGTTTATGTTTTGACTCTTCTTTTTTTATTTGATTTTTATTCGCTCTCTTGTTATTTTCAATGTGTGTAGTTTTCTTTTATAATTTGTAGTGTGACCGTAGTCTGTTTTCTACTTAATCCTAATTTCATTTAATCTCTTCGGAATCTTAACATAAAATGCTAAATGCTTTACAAAATGCTAAAAGGGCTACACTATGCCATACATAGTACTCAGTTAATGCTTACAATATTTACAATCTAGGTTTAGAAAACAAAGCTTACGTTTATGATTTAACTGTATTCCAAAATATTCCACCTCTTAAAATAAATCACTTTATCAATTAATTTATTTTAATTAATTTTCAATACCACCTTTTTTTACAATTTTTTCCATCTGGCAACTTGCTTGCCCGCTTAACCCATGCCTTATAAAATATTGACGAAAAGGAAAGAGCTGGCGAAAAGCGTGCATGTTGCAAGCAAAAAAAAAAAAGCCAAGTGATAAAGAAAAACTCCCCGAACGACTACAGCAGTTCTTCTCTGCCCTTCCTTCTCCTTTTTTTTTCTCTTTCCTTCCATTCTCTCCCTTTCGTCTTTCGTCACTCTCTCTCTCTCTGTCTTTCTCTGTCCCTCTCTGTCTCCATTTTCATCTCCCATTCCAGAAACGAATGCCCAACTCCGCGCTCAAGTTATGTTTCGGGATGTGGAGTATACCACTAGGATGGATGGATAGCTCACACAGATACGCTGCTTTTCCTGTCTGCGACTGTGTGAGTGTGCTTGTGTGTGCGAATTCGAGTGACTGTGGCATTTGTGTGTGTGTGTGAGACGAAGCGAATCGAGTCGAGAGTAGAGTAGGACAAAAGGGAGACACAATTTTGGTAGCAATGACCTTCACCGCGTTGTTCAAGTTGCCGTTGTTGTTGTCGCTTTTTGTTGTTGCTGCAGCTCCAGCACAAATACACACAGGCACACACAAGCACTCGCATACAGAGGCACGAAAGCAGATGCAGATAAAGAGAGCGATAGAGAGAGAGAGTGGGAGCGAGGAAGGCGGAATAAATGATGCATGAGTGCAGATGGTTGTGGACTTTGTTTTGTTGTTTTGCGCGGGGACATGGGGCGGTGGGTGCTGTTGGCCGCTAGGTGCCGCATTCGCAACGTCAACCCCCCCGTCCCCCTTTTTGGAACACGTAAAAAAATGGGAAGAATGCACTTTGGGGCACCTAGAAATCGCTGCGGATTTCAAATCATTTTAAAAGTCCCCTGAAAGTATGCTTTTTTATCTTACTTATCCCACAGGACTTAAAGTATATCATAGCATACTTTTGGAGACACCTTAAATTTAAATGTTTAAGAAAAGTACAGTTTCAATATTAATTAAAGTGATAAAAAGCACTAAAATTCCCAACTAGTAAAGCCGCGCAACAAGGGATACTAAAAATTAATTGCTTTTCGCCAGATCCTTGTGTGCTTTTGGAATACTTTAGTTTTAAGTTCAATAAAAACAATTTTTACTCCTTCTAGTATTTTTTTTTCGGTGTAAAATCGAACCCCTTAGCCCCCCTCCTTTGTTGTCACCGCTTTTCCCGCTCGCTTTTCACTGCACAAATTGAACGTATAAAAAGATAAAAGTGCTTTTGTGCTGCTGCCATTGAAAATGGAGTTGTGTGTGGAAAAGGGGCGGCCAGAAGGTGGGTTTGGTGGAAGGTGGTGAACCTAGCGTAAACTTGACACTGACGTTGCATGCACCCCCACTCCCCCGCTGCTGCCCCTCTTCGTTGTGTTTTCCTCACTTTTTAGCCCCAGGGTGCGGCCCGTCGCTTTTTGTTTTCGTTCTCTCCTTTCGAGCTGGGTCTTGCCTTTATTTCTTTTTTTGCCAGAATATTTTTTTTACTTCTATTTTTATTTTTATTTATTTTTTGTGAAAATTGTTCAAGTGCGACGCAGACAGAGGGAGGAGGAGCAGGCAGTTGTGGGGCCGGTGGGGTGTTTAACTTTTGGTATCATTGACCTGGAGTTCTGGAGTTCCAAGAGCGCAGACAAAAGGAACCTCCCCCGATTTTTGGTGGGCCGGGAGGAAGGTGGAAAGATGGAAGATCGAGGGAAATGGGAGCGGAGCGGAGTTGAAGTTGGCCGGTTAGTCATTGTCGACGCCATTTTGGAAAATTTGTCGCCAGTGCATACGAATGCAGGAACGAACGAGGCACACACGGACACAGGGCCAACAGGGATGTACATATGTACTAATAACGCTATGTAAGCACACATATTTGCCGTTGAGCTTTATATTTCCCCCACTTTACAATAGGTTAGTCTGGTATTGTCCTGTCTGTGTGGATTAAGATCTCCCCGTGTGAGTGTCTGCTCTTCATACACGGAGTATGTATGACAGTAAGTTTTCGCTTTTCGTTGATTTTCATTTTAATTGTGGTGTCTCGCTGTTTATTTTAATTTCCATTTTTTTCATTTTGTGTTGCTTATTCATTGGTAAATAAGGGTGAGGGAATATTGTGACTTTTCGAAGACAAATTAAGCATAGGGAAGATGTGAGTGAAGTAAGAATGAGGGATTTAAGGACATACTAAGTGGGGAGTTTGTAATTAAAAGGCAATAAAACAAAGAGAAGTAAAAATAACTTAAAAAGTTTATAAGCAATTAAATAAAATAAAAATAATATTGATATTGACTGTCATTATTTTTGTAAGTCTTACTCACAGAATTTGAAATATTTTATCAATAACAGAGCGTGTATAAAGAACTGTAGCAAATGATGACAAATTCATCAACAAAATTTTAATTTAAAGTCTAACTTACATAATATTTACATGCAAATAATTTTTAATTCAATAACAATTTGGTTAATATTATTTTTTAAATATTACCATTTAAATATATTCTCTTTTGACCTTTAGATATTCAAATTCAAGTATTAATACTTTTATTTTAATTCAAGTTTTCCCCAAATAAGATACCTTTTCAATGAATATTTTAAAAAAATGTACAACCCCAATAAATTTGATATTTATTCCGTAAAAACTAAAGCGTTTCGATTTCCTGGTAAGCATTTTCACGCCTCCCTTTTAGCTCCATTTAGTTCCTCAAACAGCAAAAGCAATTGGAAAATTCCCAGCTCATCTGCAATTCTGTTCATTTGCAATTCAAACTTGTTTCCACAGTTACGGCTATCCGAGTGCAAATCTCAGCTGTCCATTATCGTTGGGCATCTGTGTGTCCACCGCTTCATCCTCTACTCTCACCTTGTCCGTCGGTCAACAGATGGCCATCGGACAGACGGTACTGCTGGGGTGCCGGTGTCGGTGCCGGTGCCGGTGCTGGCAAATGGAGCACTCAATGGACTAGGCCAATTAAAAATCCAGTTCAAGCTCAGCCAGTGCACCGTCATCATCATGAGGATTCCTGGGGAGGGAGGGCTTCTGAAGCAAACAGAACAGAACAGGCGGTGGATGGGCTTTGGCCACACAATCGGAGCCTGCCAATGCATAAAGCAAATCATAAATGCGTTTCTATGTCCGGACTACAGTAAAGAGATCCTGGGATGTTAGGTGATTTTATAAGTAAATAAATTAGGGAAATAAGGAAATAATAAATAAGGAAATAAATCTAAAAATAAAAAATGAAATAGCATGAATTTAAAATTAGTCCTATAACAAAATGTTGTATAATTTTTCTGATCTTTTAAGCTATGGGTTGTAGCTAAATCATTTATAGTTAATTATTAAATATAGCAAATTAACTAAATGAGTTCTTTAAATCATAAATAATAATTAAAGCTCGCTTAGACTACTATAGTCCAAGCTACTTCCTAATCTCTCCTGTACAGTGTACACCCAAAGCCACATGCCACCCGTCACTGCCTTCTCCTCCTCCATCAAATGACGATGATGAATGCCAGACCTGTTCTGGGATCCAGGGGGAGTCATTGAGGCTCGGGTCGGATTCGGATTCAGAATAGGGCTCTCGGGTTCGGGTTCCAAGGTGGCAGTGGCAGTGGCAGTGCAGGAAGCCGCTGCAGAAGCACCGAGAATGCCACGGCCAATGCCATCGTGGCGCAGTGTCAGTGTCAATGCCAGCAGAAACGAGCTGAAAAACTGGGTGAGAGTGTGGGCGGGGTGGAGGCGCATGGGAGAACCGGAGAACTGTAGAGCCGGAGAATCGGAGAGCTGGTGGCAACGAGGAGAGTCGGAGCGGCATGGGGGGAAGCACCACCTCGGCGCTGTGGAATGCAACAAAGGCTGATGCCACGATTCCAGCGATTATAACATCGGCTAGCGACTCGAGAGGCCATTAGCCTGAGTGCTAGGCCCATGGCTCTGGACGCCGAGAAGATTCCCAGCCAGAGAGAAGTCTGCGGCAATTCTCTCTCTCAATCCCTCTCAAATAGAGGAGTAAACCTCACTTGCCCCGAAATCAACTTTTTCTCTAGTGACGACGCCTGCGCTTAACGTTCTTCTGGCGGTTGTTTTGGTACTGTTTTTGCTGTTGCATTCGCCAGGAGGATGCACTATCCAACGAGGAGTTGATGGTTGGAAATTAGTTTACGGGAGAATTTTGAATAAATTACAAACGATAACAAGAAACTGGGATTTTAATAATATTTCTAGGAACAGTATTCGCTTGAAAATAAGGGAGTTATGATGGTTGGAAATTTGTTTACGGGAGAATTTTGAATAAATTATTTCTGGGAATAGTATTCGCTTGAAATTATGAATTATATGATGAAATCATTCCTAGAATAAATTTATATTAAATATTGAACAGATACTTGATGAATCTCACATTTATATAGAGAACCCACTAGTTAATGGCTGAAAGAACCTATACTATATCCTTTACTTGTCAATAACGCCCTCAAACACACATGTCCCTGATGTGGCTGGACTGGGTATGAGGCCCGAGATCCCTGCGAGTCCAATGCCAGGGTTATGCCAATTAGTTTGATGTGAAAGTTGGCATTGCCATCGGACAAAAAAAAGAGGTTGAGAGCACAAAATAGAGAAGAGATAGAGAAACCAAAGGGTTTCGGCTTGAAGCTTGTTGATTGAAAACTTACCCACAAATTATGCGATGGCGAAAAACGTGTTTGGCTCACAGCGCTGGGCATTAAGTCAGCCGAACTAAAACTGCACCGACTAGGAATCCGGCAACTGGGAACTGAGAGCTGAAAACTAAGAGTAGGGTGCAGGGAGCAGGGTGCTGCAAGCAGGAAAACTGGGATTGGGAACCGCATTCAACGTTCGTCGACCTTGCAACTCGTTCTGCACATTACGCTTATTTATTTTTGTTTTTCCTAGCGATAGGCAAAGGCAAGGCCCCATTAGTAGATGTAGGAAGGTGCGGTTGTCCAGATACAATCGTCGCCGGTCGTTTGCTTGGCTTGGTTGGTCATTGAACCGGACCAGTACTTTTTAGTACTACACACTACCCCCCCGAAAACACCCTAGGCAGAACACTCCAATGCCCGAAAATACACATCCTGGTGCCATAAGTCGTCGCACTCCTCGATTTCCCTTTCTACCGCTGTCTGGCCTCCTCTGGGTTCTCGACGTTTCGGTACAGTTTGCGACCATCGACAGACACATTTTTGGCTGGCAGTCTGAACTCCAGCCCCGAAACTCTTACTTCGACTATGCTCCACTACCCCAAAGCTTCGGAAAAGAAATGCTTTTCCAGAGTCACAGTCACACTCTGTTGGTGTGGTGGGTCGGAAAGAGGAAGTGCCAGGACAAAGAGCTGTGCTCCATAGTGTTTATGGCTCACAAGGAAATACAGTTGACCCTGGTTGTTAGTGTACAGAGTGTGGTGATCAAATAAGACTTGAATAGGAAGAATTTCTAGAAGTTAAGGTCTATGAGCGCCCTCTACCGTAGAGCGGCGGCGTTACTAGCTGCTTAAGAAAATTATTTGTTGCCTACTTTTGGGCTGTAGAAAGGTTTAATGCCCATTTCCGGTTGTGTAAAGATACAAGAAACTTCCCGATCTGTATTGAAAGCGGAATCCTTTTAAAAAACTAAGTTATTTTTTTAGAAATTAAAAAGATAAATATTATAAAATATAATTAAAACAATATAAAGAGCTTTGAGGCGACAAAAATTATAAAAATATTATGGAAATCTTTGAAACGATCGATTCATCAGCTTTAAAGTAAAAACAGGCATCATTTTCCATTAATTATTAATTTTTAGTTTCATACAAATCATTTTCAAAGTTTTATAATAGAATATGCTCCTTATATTTATTTCCCATACCGTATTTCCTGAAATTTCAGCATAACTTAACCCAGCCAACCCCAACACGACCCCTGTTTAACCCTCTATGAACAAATTTAGCTAAATTAGCTGACGCGGAATTGGTTTATCAAAGCGAAATCAGATTTATGGCGCTATTTACTGGAGAAGTCCCAGAACTCACCATAAAACTCCGCAAAAGGCCAGACATGGAGTTGCAGTCGACAGCTGCCGGCAGGACCTGCTCGTAAAGAGAGATAGAGAGAGAGAGAGAGAGAGCGGGATAGAAAGGGAAGAAAGAAAAAACCGAAAAAGCATTTCGTCGTTTTTAGCCGGCACGAACGGATCAATGACCTGCATTTCACAGCCGGAGACACAATTCAATCGATAAAAGTGAAGAGTTGGGGCACCAGCACACAGACACTGCACACACATTCACACTCACACACACACACATTGCACACACTGGCACAGCTAGGAAAAAACAACATGGCGAACGTGAAATATGCAAGGAGCTTCCTGCAGGAAAAGCCAAAATGGCAGACAGCATGCGGCGAACGTGACGCAGTGCAGGAAAGCCAGTGGCGGCGGGCTGAAGGGGGTTAGGAAGGGGATGATGGCGCTGCAGGGATGGAACTTTCTAAAATTTCTAGACCAGCACAAAGGCACAGGCAAGGCAACCACCGACAGTGGGGCGAGAGCGAGGCCTCGAATATTTTATTCCATTCAATCAAATCGGGGGAAGCCGCCAGGCTGATTAAAAATTCACCAAGTGCTAACAACTATGCTGGCCAAGTTCCCAGACAGGCAGGCAGGAAAGAGAGTGAGTTGCATATGCATTGGAGCGTTAAATAAAACGGCAACAAACAAATTCGCATTAACCAGTAGCCACGAGCAGTAGCAACCCCCCAACAAACACTCAAGCCACCGTTGTGTTGTCTGAGCCCAACAACAGCCCCCGAAACAGAGATCCCCCCGTCACATAATTGCCATCAAACTGACCAAAATGTAGACAAAAAGGTAAATGCACAAAAGTTTTTGACAACTTTTCTTGAGGGGCTTACCACGGCCTGTTTGTCTGAGAGCTTTTTGGGGTTGTTGATGGCCAAAAAAGGAGAAATTAATGATACTTCCAGAGATGTGTCCTCGATTTGGCTTATGATTTTTCTGACATTTGCAAATGGGGCTTTAATATTTCAAGTCTAAAAAACCAAAGTCAAGTGCTTCTTAGAAATAAACCCTAGTTGCCAAGCCTGGCTTGTCAGTATTTAAATTTTATATTAGAATATCACTCACCCCAAAAAAAATATATTTTCCGACATCATAATGCTAATGTGTATCCGGACTGTAGCCAAAGAAAATGGAAAGAAGTATTACCAGACAAATACTTACTAAGTAAAACACTAGGAAGCCAAAGGCGATGTAAAAAAAGGCAGTCAAGAGAAACAACATTATTAGGATGGAATTTTTTAAATTTAGATAAGCCACCAACTGCAAGAAATTTTGAAATTTTTAGGCGAAGCTTTAATATTTCTTGTAGTTAATTCGTTTTCTTTAGGTCATTTGAAAGAAGGCAAAGCTAATGTGCCTTTATTTTAGAATAAATATTTAATTCTTCTGCGTTCATGAAAGGTAAGATTTTAAAAAGAGCAATGTGAGTACTTTATCTTAATAACTTATTATGGAGATCTTAATAAATAACTAAATGGTTGTTGCAGTGAGGTTATCATTTCTTTTTATAAATATAATGACTGTAAAAGTAATGCCGACTGGGTTTAAGAATTTATTTGTAAAAATACGAGAATGAAAATCAATAACATAAGCCGTAGGAATTTAAGATTTAAATTTTACTTATAAATATTCTATCTGTCTTTTTTATCCGATAAGCTTTGAATTAATTAAAAGGTTAGTAATTATTTCATTATTCCTTCGTAAAGTCAAAATCTGCCCTGATCGTAATAATAGAATTTACAAATTCAGTAGGGCCTAATCTATTTTAATATAAAAGCTACGATATTTATGTTCTTTGAATATTTGGAAATGTAAAGCTGACAACATTGAGGCAAATGGCTTATAATTAATCTGCAAAGAGTTCATTATATTTTGACAATGACACATTTTTAGGCAAATATAATGAGTACTAACTTTACAAAACATTTTATTGAAAATATAATGGCTACAAACTGATAAAAAATGGGCAGCTAGACTGTGAAATGCCACAATAATTACAAGAGTCAGAAATGAAAGCCTGATATAATCCCTTTTATGTGAGCTCCCTTTCCAAAATGATGAGTCCTTGATTGGCTTTGGTTAGTTGCAATATAAATTTGTCTCTTTGCATATATTCATCATACCACCCGTGGTCCCTGAGCTGTGTGTGGCAAGTCAATTAGCCTTACTAACACACTCCCACGCCACATTTTTTTCGGTTTCCCCTCGTTTCTGTTGTTGATTTTGATGTTTCCTTCTCGAGTTGCGCTCGGAAATGAAAACTGCAGCGAAAGTCTGGGAGCAGGGAAAAAAGCGAAATTTTTTGCAGTCATCCCGAAAAGTGCAGCCCTGCAAAATCGGAGTTATCCTTGCTCGCTCTCTGTCTCTCTTTGCAACTCTCCCTCGTCGCTTATCTCCTTTTCTCTCGCCGTCTATCTCTGTCACTTGCAGACACAGACAGCCGGAGAGTGGGATTTTTCAGGGGGAGTTAAGCTCAGTTCGGTTATTGGGGAGTTGCCCGCGGAGTTTGGGCTTCTACTGTCTGGCCAGCCCCTGCTCCACTGCCAGAAACTCCATTCTCCAACTCCATCCGCAGGGTTGCTATGACAACCTACCGATATTCCAGAGTCCAGACTGGGTGTTGCCAAATCCCGGGCACTGAAAATACGAACAAAATATCAAACTGCTCCCCCGAAGCGCAATGGGTCAGTGTACAATTTTTTTTACAATCGAAAAAAAAAACAGAAAAAATTAGTAGGTAAAATGATTTTGGGGTGAGAGTTGTGGCTGATATATTTTGAATGGCAAAGAGACTGTATTTATCACGAAATTAATGAAAACTGTTTTAATTTTTGAAATATTTTACGAGGAAAAATTATGCTAAACCTAATAAATATAACCATTTATCCCTAACACACAGATCCTAGGAAAAGTGAGGCAAATAAAACAGAAGAGGATATAACAGATTAATAAATAAATTAAACTCTTCTATCATTATGGGAAAAAGGTTAACTTGGTGAAAATTGTGTTTAATATGTATTTTTTAATCTTTTAAATCATTCAAAAAGAACCTTTACAAATATATTTTCTAAGAAAAATTACTTCCCAAATTAAACAAAAAATGGTTTCTCATAAAATACTTAGTAAAATTTCCATAAATACAAAAATTTAAATACAAAATGAGGTATTCTTTATTGCCTTTGCACTGCTGGTGGCATTATTCCAAAGTAGCCGTTGCCCATATAGATTTGCGGACTGTCAGGTCCACTGCCATCTGGATTGGTCTTCCAAGTGATCGTCATGCAGGGCTCGTTTGGTCTGGGATCTTTCGGTATTGTAATCTGGTAATTATGGGCATCCTCAGGCCTTACATTATTTTTTATCAAGATTACATTTCGCTGAACTTCTGGCAGTTGTTGGTATGTAGATGATGGCAGTTGCTGAGTTGTGTTCACTGTAAATAAATTATATATAATTTAAATACAGAATTTATACAAAGATCATAAGAAGGCAAGTCATAGTAATATTAAAGGCAGAAATAGCCATTGTTTCAAACATTTTAAGAGGTTCAAAGGTAAATATTTAATCAATCTTTAAAACTCTTAAAATGCTGTAATTATAGGTGACCGAAAAGTCGGGATTCCGAGCTTAATTCGTTGAACTTACATGGCTGGCTCCACGCGCAGGCAATCAGCAGCGGAAAGAAAGCCAGCAACTTGTGCAACGCCTCTGATTTCATATTTATTTATATATGTAGCCTATGTGGAAATATAAACAAATACTGTTGTTGTCTGGCTTCCTATACTAGATGCAGTGGCTCGGTATTATCTCACGATGGCGACGTCGCAACGACGTCTTCACTCCCAGAGTTCTCGGCTCAAACTGTTCGATCGCTGCTCAGCTTTTCGGGATCGTGGAGCTCTCTCCTCGGCACACTATCTTACCTGGTATTCTCTGGGCTAACTTATCAGTTTTCCTGAATGAATCCACTGACAGATTGTAAACAAAGCAGAGCTTAGGCAGCATCGATGGGAGATTATGAATCGCAGGAACTAATAACACAGATCGTGTGCCTCTGAAATCAAATGAAAAGTCTCTGTCTCTGCGTCGTCGCTATATGTATGTATATGGGGTCATCGATTGCTCAAAACATTAATCACAATCTGTAATGTGAGTAAAAAAAATGTGACAAGAATTGAAAATTCTTATACGAAAGATATAAATACACTAAGAAATAAACAAATAAATATTTAAATCTTAAAGTAGATGCCTCTTTTGTAGATTTGATTTTTATGTAATTAAATTATTGACTTTTTGTGCTTGGGTAATTATAAATATTTTATAGTTTTTTATATATTTAATAGTAATAGTTAATTCAATTAATTTAAAGAACATTCACAAGTTAATGTCACATATACTGCTTGCTTACTTTCTTTACACTGCTTGTTAAAGCTGGAAATCAAGCAGTTTATGTAAGAACATGGAGATAGTACACTTTTTTACATACAGTGTAAAGTAAAAATATAGAGTAAGGTAAAATTGGGTATAATTCGAATATATACATGTACATATGTATAAACCAGTTTAATTCTCATTTAATTCCGTTGAATATGTAAAAAACTATGTAAAACTGATGATTTTATTTCAGTGTGTTCCTGTACATTTTTGCTTATTAATTTATCAAATAATTTAATTTGTTTTCATTCATCGATGATCCTATGATCAAGAATGGCTTGCGATTTACCCAAAAAAACCTTTACATAAAATAAAAAATACCCTTTTTATTAAATTCTCAAATAATTTGAATTTTTCCTTTTATTTAGTAATATTCTTAGCCTACAGGGAAACGCGTGATGCACACGCTTTTCAATTAAATTACAAAAAACTAAACAAACAAGCTTAGCAATTAAACTAAGTGTCCTTCAATAGTGAAATCTTAGCGCAACAATTAATTATTATATTCGGATTAATCAATCGAAAGTTTGGCTAACAATAACATACAATTATCGAATCTATTTGAAACTCGCTCAATTCGCATTCACTTAAACTTAATTATAAATAACAATTTGTGTCATTGTTTGATTTTTATGTATTTTACAATTGTTGCTTTTAATGCTTACGTTTATCGGTATAGTAACATATGTAATTTTGTTAAATAAGAATATATTGCAAATCATTTATAATTAGAGTTAGAGTTAGGGTTATTCCAGTTTGATACGTTTTTAGTCGCAGAGAATGTGCTGAGGGACTGGGCGTGGTCGTAAGGGCACTTGGGGAGGTGGTTACACTTGAAGAAAACCGAATTAAATACTCTTGCCTTGCCCGTGGACGGAAACCGTTGCTTACAGAAATACAAAAAATAATAAAAAATGCATCCTTCTTGGAAGACAAATGAGAATGAATTTTTCAATTTGCTGCTTTGTGTAATGATCCATTAGTTAATATGAGAAACTTAAAAAAGTTCCTCTTCTTCGTGTTTGTTGTTTGTTGTGTCTTCATTTTCTTTTTTTTGCTACTGTACACAGTCTTTGTATGTTTTTTTATGTTATTTTTTCTTTCGTTTGCTGGTTGCTTGTTGTGTAGACTTATGTTTAAGTGGCTGAAACCATATATTCCTATTACACCTCGGTGCTGTGCGTCTGAATTCGGACCTTCTTCACGCTTCCATTGCGACGCATAGGCGGCGGCGAACAGCCGGATCCGGAGTAGCCCGGATTCTGAATGCCCAGCGTTGGATCCGGCCGGGGTCTCGGCTTCTTTAGGCTCGATCGGAGGGGTGAGCGAGTCACCGAATCGAGAGTGGAGCCATTGGACACGCTGGTCACCGTTGTGCTCATGGAGGCCACACTACCTGCAGTTCCGGCTCCGTTCCGAATGCCGCTGTACGGTTTTCCCGAAGCATCCGTCACTGAGACACCGTTGCGACTGCGCGGCTCCTTGAAACCGGGATTATTGAACGTGGTGGCACTGCCCGGCGCTGAGGCATCTATCGCCATTGTAGGATCTCCGCCGGGACTCCTCGAATAGATCATATCGTACAGAGCGGCCACAAACAGACCGATGGTCAAGACAATCGCCACGATCTGGAAGATTAGAGAGAGCGTTATTAATTTATTCAACAAATTGAGCAAGTTCTAAATTCAAATATGTAGTTATGACTAATAGGAAGGTACTTTTGTTTGATTAATGACTGAACTTGTTACCAATTACTCACCTGTATGTAAAAGGAAATGCCCCGCGATATCTTGAACCCAAAGCGCTCCTGCTCATCAATTTGCAGAGCAAACAATACCGTGGCTATGATGGCCAGTACACCTGTAAAGAAATTCAATTAAATTACGTGACTTATCGTTCCTGTCCTTCCCATCAGACTCTCACCTCCCAGCAGAGCCAGCATTAACTTCACTATCACTAGAGTTGTGTAGGGCATCACCACCTTCTCCCTGGATGAGATCATCGCGTGTTGAATGACCGACAGAATGCAGAAGATGCCCAGCACAGCTGAGCTGCCGATGGCCAAGAGGCCACTGACAAAAACTGCATCTGAAATGGTAATAAAGTAAGAATTAGTATTTATTATTATTAATATTATTTTAACCACTTATATTTATACAAGAAAAATCGGAAAAACAGATGAAAAATGATAAATTTACAGTAGAATTCGAATTTGCTTTTAATTTCTTCTTTTTTATTTATTTTCTTCTTCATTTCAAGTTCATATTATCTTTTTAAAATAGAAATAAATATCAAAATGCTTTAAATTAATTAAGTTCTATTATTTAATTAAATATACTTACTGCTTAGCCTAAACTTGGATACATCGTTGCCGCATTTCTCGCGATTATACGTCAATTGCTTGCAGACCTTAAACGGTCCGAAATAGCCTCGATCGAAGTCATAGCCTCCTGTGTAAGTTAAAAACTAAATTAGTTTACTCAAATTTTAGAAAGTATATAAAAAACTCACCCGATCGACTATCGTAGTAGCCCCAGATGGGTATGCCGATGGCCACAGATGCCAAGGCGAAGCAAACGAAGCCAAGACAGGTCACCCCAGCAGCATAAAGTGTCGACTTTGCCATGTTTTACTGTACAGCATAACGATAGCAATGCAATTTAAGTCCAAAGAACTAAAAAAAAAAACAAAACACAAAACGAAATAAACATTAGCATTTTATTACAAGCACTTGCTCAAATTTTTGCCGCCTGCCGCCCAATGACTTTGAGCTACATTTTGCCAAAGCGCATTTGAAATCCATAGGCTTAGTTGTTAGCCGAAAATCCCCCTACATGCCCCAGAGAATGTGCTCTCTGAGGAGCCACCCACCCACTCGTAACCCGTAAGCCACCTATCCATCCGAGAGCACTTTGTCATGCTCACATCGAGCCGTGTTCTCATCACGAACAATTAGATCCCATTCATACATAAAGAGCTACTTGCCGCCCCGACCTTGAGATTGCATACAAAAAACAAAAAAAAAGACAAGAAAATTAAATGCTTACGCAGAGGAATTTTTGCCTCTGTTTGTGTGTGTGGGTCTCAATTCAGTTTTTCTTTCTGTTTGCGTTTTTTGTCTCTAAGCGGATTTGAGCCATAAACCGATTTCCTCTTACATGTAATTATATCGCAATTTATAAAAAAAAACATTTTCTGAGTATCGGTAGACACCTAAGACAAGTTCAATCCAAGTAATGTCAGTTATTTTTGACAGCTCTCGGCTAATTGATGAGCTATTTAAGAACGCGGTGCAAAAATAGCATTTAGTAGGTAAGTAGCGAAACGACAGCGGCAAACAGGGCGTATGCGTAATTTCTTGGGTAGTGTGGGAACGAGAAAACGGAAAGCAGACGTTAAATATAGGTTGGGTAAAATATAATGTGTTATATTATAGGTGACTATTAAAATTAAAGACAATTTTGCTTTTTAATTGATAATTATCATAAAAGAGTATTAAGGCACGATGTTTTTAGTAGAAGGTTAGGGTCTTGTTATTTTAATTACATTTTTATACAACAAATATTTGTAGAACCCCAACCAAGATTACTATGTAGTATATTTTATTTCCTATATCTTATTACAGTTAATTGTGATACTATTTACTTTTTGTATTGATTTCTAGTCCCTAGAGAAGTTCATCTATAAATTAACGCATCCCAATCATCATTTGTCTCTCAGAGCATCTACCCTGCCTCAAAATGTAATGAAAAAGAGTGAATGCCTTGTTCTCTTACTACCTTCAATGCTAATAAACTTAACAACCTTCTCAATAAGCCACTCAAAACCCCGCCCTCCCACTGTACTGACACTAATGGTATCACATGCAAGTAAGTTGAGCGTCGGGAGATCGTAGCTTAAGCCTGAAACCAGAAACCGGAGACACAACACAACACAACACACATTCTGCGCAAGAAATCAAAATGAATCCGAGCCGAGAGGTTGCCTCATCTTGGCAACTGAATTGGAGTGGAGAGTCCGATTCTGATGATGTCTGTTGCTCTTAGCGGTAAATAGACAGTCGAGTGCAAGGAGGGAGGGAGAATGTGTGCCGCCCGGCTTAAATTACCTCAACGAATGCTGATGGTTCTGCTTCTTGGCTCGAAAGTTGGCCAAAACGAAGGCTCGACTGGGCTCGCTTGAGTGGAATTGTTCATCTAAACCGAATCTGCTGCGGCAACCTACTGAGAAGATTTCGAAAAAGCCATCAAGAATGAATTACAGAAGAGATAGTCTTAGAGTGGGGAATTAAGAACCATTTAGTGATTGATTTTTTCGAGGTTTAATTTACGGTCTCTACAGGCGTTTGAGGTTATTATTGAAATTTATTGCAAATTGGGATTTAACAAATTCTACAAGGAGCTTAGGTTTGAATTTTATAAACAGTTTCTGTGATTTATTAGATTACCTTTCTCATAAAATATTTTATTATCTACTTCCTTAAACTCAATACTTTCAAGAAGTTTTATTAACCATTTCCAGCTTTCTTCCCTCATCTAAGAGCTCTTTCTGTTCTTTTTTATCTCTGCTTGCCAATTCATTCTGCAACTTTGTTGCGCTTCTAACAAATGGCAGCTAACCTCCAAGTCAAAGTCGAAGCAAAAGCCAAATCAAAAGCCAAAGCCAGGCCAAGTCAAAGTCAATGGAATGAACTTTTCTCAATTGTGTCACGATTTTCAACTTGCATAAATTTCCCCGCTCGATTTCCCCCGGAGACTCGTCGCGTGGCTTCTTTTTCTGCCTCTTTTTCTTCTGCCCATCGCGCATCGTTGATCGTGTGTAGGTGGTCAAAAATGGGGAGAGAAGGCCCAAAGCGGAGGATTTGGTTTGGAATTGGGATCGGGGACGGAGATGGAGAAGGAGACTGAGTTATAGAGCTCCGGGGCATTTTGATTGCCCGGCTAAGAGCGTGATTCAGAGGTGATGTGCATATGTTTATATGATTTACACGCCGTGCGTTGGTGTCAAGGAGAGAGAGAAATCAACAGTGTGACTTCTTTAACTGAGAAAGAAATTTAAGCCTTAGAAGCAAAAAAGTTTTGTTATTTTAAGCTTTAAAGAAATTTTGATTGGAACAGTCAGAAGATATTTTTAACTGTAAACAGAATAAGAGTGTTGGTTTAATCTGATTTTGTATACAAATAAATATACTTACTAATTAAGATCAAAAATACCATTTTTGTGATAATGTAAACTATTTTCAATATAAAATTGATATGATAAAAGTCTTAGATAATTTTGTTAATACAAATAATGGTAAGAAAATGTTGTATCTTTAAAACATTAAGTCCTATCGGCGTAATACTTGATCTTCCTTATAGACTAGCTCTACTGTAAAGGCCTTTGGAGTCTGTAGTGTCGCTTATATTGAGTGTCCAAGCAACAGCCACCAAGTGTAATTGTCAGCGGGCCGTCCGAGCCAAGTCAACCGCACATGGCATTGCCACATCATGGGCCAGCCACTTCGTGTGGGTTTCACACAGGTCTCCTAAAAACCCAATGCAGCATGTCTGGTTCTAACTATCGG